>CM021102.1:562008801-562055516 GCA_007115665.2 Sequoiadendron giganteum
AGAGAGAGAGTGGGAGAGGGTGGGAGAGGGTGAGAGATATTGAATGAGTGAGTGAATGAGAAATAGGGAGTTGAGAGAGGGAGAGGGTATAGGGGTTGAGAGACGAGGGAGAGACTCAAGAGAGAGAGAGGGAGGGAGTGGGAGAGAGATATAGGGTATAAGGGTTAAGGGTAGAGGGGAGAGGGGAGAGAGATAGAATTAGGGTATAAGGGTAGAGGGAAGAGAGATAGAATCAGGGTATATAGGGCATAGACAAAGAAAGAAAATAAATCTATTAAAAACCAACTCTCATAATGCAAGTGTGTTTTGAAGTAGAGATATGGTTGTTTTAGGAAGAAAAAGCGCGCTCGCGTTATAACGTGAGCGCATTTTGTGTTGCACTAAAAATGATTAAAAAAACTCAATATACCTATGATCTCAAGGCCCACATTCTACATATTCTCTTGGTTTTGTGTGTGCTCCAACAAAAAGTAGCTTTTTTATGATGTTGTGAAGTGTTCAAGCATGTTTTTCACATTCCACCACCTTTTCCATGATCTTTCTACCACCTTTGCATGAAATAGCAGAGTTTTCACGTTGAAAGACATATAATATCAATTCAAGTTTGAATTCCACTAAAAATTGATATATAATTAAAGTTTGGAGGGGAACAATCTTTTGAAAAAGTCAAATTGTTGAGGAGTTTGAAGAAAGAAGAAGCTAAGGCTACATAATTGGGTTGAACTCCTCCATTTGAAAGTCTGGATTTTTAGGTATGTGAAGTATTTACACATTTTCTTTCATTCTATTATGGCTTGCTTTCATTTTTTTTATTTTTCATATTCCATGTTGATCATTGTTTGTTTGTCATTATAACCTTAGGTTGTCAATGCACATTTTAAATTACACAATTCTATACACTTTCCAATTGCATTTTTAAACCACATCTCTTTGAGGCATTTTGGTATTTAACAATTGACTTACCTTGTGTGCGCTTCCACATTTTGTATACATATATATGACATACGTTTTAAGGAAGTAAAATAAAACACCATTTCTCAATCCTTTATTATGGAAGTGCATACCACTCTCTGAAGCTTTCATTGAGGTATTTTGTCAAACAATTATACTCCATGTTGATCATTGTTTGTTTGTCATTATAACCTTAGGTTGTCATCAAAATGGAAGCATGGACAAAGAATTTGAATTGTGATGCAACCAGGGGAGGTCCTACAACACAACTGAACACAAAAAATCAACCAACAACAACAATTCACAAGTCACAATTCTCAAAACTCTTCACTTTTCACCAAATCAACACTCTTCCTTATACATTTCCAACTCATTCAATCAGGTATTTCTTCTCGATAAGATTCTTTCATACCAAGACTTGAACCATTTCAAGGACCCTTCAGGGTACACAATCACATGCCAACAAACCACTATTGGTTACTTTGTAACAACTTTCTCAAATCAAGCTTTCTACGCCAACTAGGCCTCAAATTAGGACACTTTAGGAAAGAAACTTATATTGAAACTTGACCAAAACCTCCAAACACATGTGGGAAGAAATTTATATGTATTCAAACCAAAGAATTCACAATCACTTCTTAGAAATTCATCCACCAAGATGCCAAAACCAAAAACCCTATTTTTAAGGAAAATAACCTAGGGCTTATTGGAAAGCACACTTCCCAACCTTATCAAAACATGAAACCACCTCAAATAGGTCTAAAATGGCCTGAAAAAACTCAATTCAATGAGAATTTTTTTTCCCTAACACAATACTCACTTTAGCATGTGAAAACCTCTCAAATTCACATGGAAAACACCAAATTCCCCTGTACACACTCAACATTCCCACACCTTTTTAGTGATGTTGCAGACCCATTCCTCAAGTTAGAGTGGCCACGGTGAGATGAATGGGTCAATAAATCATTTTAAATGACTTTCAAACCTTAAAACCAAACCCTCAACATTCATGCAAATAACATAGGGTTTATTGAAAATCTTGACAACCGGGCTTAACAGACCTCACTAATACCAACAACACTTCAAAAATGCCTTGCACAAGCTCAAACAACCATTACATGGAAGTTTCCTTCAACATTTCATAAAAACCCTTCTTTAACACCCCATTTACACAAGGAAAACAATATTATGCTCCCTATCTTGTAATCATGGCATGCCCTTGCACCACCTTTGTCTATGCTAGAAATAGTTTTCTACAAGATGATTGTAAATATTTTTTATGAAGCCTTGAATGACATATATTTCATTTATTTGTATTGATAAATATTTTAGGAACTAATATGTGTCTCATTGCCATGTTACAGGTAAAATTATCCGCCATGCTGAAGAAACAAAGAAGGAATAAACTAACAGACGAAGAGTATGAAACCTTCAAAGCAAAGGAGAGAGAATAATTTAGGGCATATCGTGAAAAGAAGAAGTTAGGTACTATTGATGAAAACAAGCCAACTAAAGAGGAACCTAAACCATCAAAAAGAGAACAAGATTTGGCAGCACAAAGGGCACAAATGCACAAGCATCGTGGTAAGACAAATTTAGATACCATAGTTGGAAACACCCTCTATGGAAAGTGAATACAAAGGGACACCATTAAGAACAAGCGAATATGGAGGGACACCAACTATTGCAAGTGAATATGGAGGGACACCATCTAGTGCAAGTGAATATGGTTGGACACCATCAAGCGCATCTCAAGTTGAGAGTACATCATCACTCGGATTTGATGAAGAAGGTATGCCATCATCCCCACGAGAACCTCAAGGTATGTCTTCTACTCCACCATTGATCAAAGGTACACAATCTAGCCCACCTCAATTAAATATTGATGAAATTCATCATGTTGAGATGTATGTACCTAGGAGAACACCACCTAGAATTTTGTGTAGAAATATAAATTATTTGATTAATATTGATGAGGATATTTTGCAACACATGGAAGGTAAGATTCCAGCAAGCACTTGTAGAATATATTTTGATAAGATTTGGAAATTGTACTTTGAAAGGCTAAATGACACTGCAAGATGTCAACTATTTGTTGAAATGATGTGGGGTATAAAGTATAGAGGCATCATGAAGACTCTTGGGTTGAGAACATCAAATGCATCGAGTGAAAACACTATTGTGAAGAATCTAATGGATGCATATGAGAGTGTGGGTAAGACCTCATGCTCAAAGGATAGTAATGTCACACGACATGTCATTATATCGACTTTGGTAAGAAGTCAGACAAAGAGAGCTCGTCTCATTAGAAAGACGAGTGAACAAATGGAAATTAGTAGAAAAACTTTATCAAAAGCCATTCAAAGGCGGCAAAGAATTGAGGGCACCGATTCAAATGAATTATGGGCATTCTCGGGGAGACTACCACAAAAAGATAAAAAAAAATTGAAGCATTGAGAACAATTATTGAAGAGTATTAGAAGAATAAGACAATGCCATCTCTAAATCAAAGGGATGTGGTAAGAAGGAGAATTAGTAGGGGGAACCATGAGCCACATCCAAAGCTTTTTTTGGATATGACTCAAACCCAATCTTTTTGTAAATTTCAAATGGATTATCCTCAAATCAGTATTTGTGAACGATTTTTGAAATGCTTAAACCTTTTTATGTCGAGATAAATCACACATGCACTACTTGTTGCTGTAGATTGCATATTGAATTCTTTAACCATTATGATGTTTATCATTCTATATGTTTTGTAAGATTGTGGCATAGAAGCCCCACCAAAATCTTCAAGAGAGTTCTTATCAAAAAAATTATGTGAAATAGAGGATGACAAAATATTGTACAGGATAAATGCTTGGATAGTTCATGCGAGCGTTGCAGTGGCTTGCAGCATATGCCAGTATGTCAACATATGGAAAGCACAAATGAGGTGGGATAGAAACTAGTAGAGTTTGGGAAGTATAAAATAGTGGAATATGCTATAAAATATGGGTCTCAAGAAAAAAGGTGTGATTTGGTTATTCAGAAGATTCCAGTGTATCATTTTATGTCCATGTTTTGTGACAATATAGTGTATGAGTATGCAAGGCATACCCATAGAGTCCGATGGCTGGACACACAATTCAAGCTATGCAAGGACACCTTTCTAGTTGGAAACATAGTATCAGTGGTTGACTTTGTAGATAACTACACTCTACAACCACAACGTGAGGTGTAGTCATAGTATGACAACTCCACAGAGGTTTTGATATTTGTGCAAATAGCATTCATTGATGCAACTGATAGTACAGAGGACCAAATGAAGGTATTGAGGGAATATCAATTTTATATTAGTGATGATCACACACATTCTCCAGAGTTCGTGCAAGGTTGCTTCCAGATGTTCTACAATGATTTGGCTTAGAGGGGCATAGCATACGGTCGACATATAATATTGTTAGATAACTGTGCAACACAGTTCAAGAACTCGCGCATGTTATACTTGTTGAGCAAGATGCATGTCATTATAGGTGTACAACATATGTGGAACTTTTGTGAGGTCAGGCATGGAAAGGGGGAGCATGATGGTGCAGGAGCATGCGTGAAAATAGCATTAGCATGAGAAGAGTTAAAGGATAAAGACAGTGCAAAGTTGACAGATGCAAGATCAATTGTCGAGTGGTGTAATACTTTGATGGGTCTAGGTAATGAAGGTACATCTTTAGTTCATAGGTATTTTTGGTTGATGGATGATACTAACATTGCACCACATGAGGATTGTTGTACACTAATAGGATCGAGTGAGATACACTCTTTCCTTAGCTAAAATGCAGGTTCATGGAGTATCGATACACAAAAGATGGCATGCTTTTTTCCTTCATGTACAATGCAAGCCTAGAATGATTGTGAGTTAGGAGAGTGGGTTGACAAATGGTTGACAAGTTATCTCAGCCCACTTCACACGTATCACCCTCCGACAGTATTAGAACTAACACAAATGGAATCATCGATCGACTTTGACCACGTATCAGATCTAGTTCAACCAAGTAATATATCTGCTTGCTTAGAATTTGAAATTCCATATTGTTATATTACTTTGTGGTGTATTCGTAATGTTGACTAATTTTAAGAGATTTGCTACACATATCAATGCAGGGAAATTTTATGCAATTATTGCAGATGAAGACAACGAAGAGGGAACCAACTATTACTTGTATAGTTGTGTTGAGGCCAAAAAGAAATTAGAGGCCCTAGTTATAGATGAAGAAAACATCAAATACCCTACAGGCTTGGTTGTTGTTACTAGAACGTGGTTTAGAAGGTACCCACATAAGAGTGTTAAATATTGGTTGTTTCAGGACTTTGACACACATCGTAAGATTCTTCATTACTCAAACCTTGTCATGGAATCCAATGTTTGTTTGACCAAATATGGGGGTAGACCTTTGAACAAGGTCTTGTGGAAGGTTCGTGAGTCTGACCACGAAGTAATACTTGACACAATAAAGAGTAGAGTAAACCCAGATGGTTCGTTGGATTAATTTGTAATTATGTAGATCGGTTCTTATTAATTTATACTTGAATGCACATTAATTTTTTTGATGGCAATGCTATCATCTTCTTTTACTTTTCCTATTTGTAAGTAACCTACTAGAAATTGATTAGTGTCCCCTTGCAGAAAATGCAGATTTATGAGCCATCCAAGAGAATGTCAACCAGAAAAGCAATGCAACATCCTTATTTTGATGATCTTGACAAATCTCAATCATGATTTTAAGCAATTACAAAAGTGTGTGCAAAGCTTGGTGGGGGAATTTCAAGTTATTCATTTGAAGTTAACCTTATCATGAGCAGCTATGATGTAGACATTATAAGAGCATCTCAAAGTTCAACTTACTCTATTCATGAGAGGTGTTGTGTGCAATAGGTATGTTGGAATTCCCAATGAAGATGTATGACAAGGAGTGACTAATTTGTGAGACCTTCATGCCTATTTGTAAGTGCCTTCCATCTATTTTCATTTCATTTCCATTTTGGATGCTATTTCTTTTTTTCTTTTACTTTGCGTATTTGTAAGTAAATTACTAAAAATTGATTGGTCTCTTGTTGCAGAAAATGTTGATTTATGAACCATCAAAGAGAATCTCAGCCCAAAAAGCAATGCAACATCCTTATTTTGATGATCTTGACAAATCTCAGTTTTGATTTCAAGCCATTATAAAAGAGCGTGTGAAGCTTAGCGAGGGAATCTCAAGTTACTCAATTGAAGTTAACCTCATAATGAGAACATATGATGTAGACATTTAAAGAGAATCTTGAATGTATGAGTGACATTGTAAAATATCTATGAGAACGAAGTACCTAAGGCATTGTAATGAGATTTACTCAAATATTGTAATTTTGGAGTTCATGTTTGGTGCAGTAGCACGTTGTTTTCTAAATGCCTTCAATAGGCAAATTTGCAAAAATTGAATTTTGAAATGTAAACAATGTGAAAAAGGTCATGTAATGTATTCAAAGTCTCAAAGAGGTCATTAGGTGATTAGAGAAGTGATATAAAGCATGTAAGGTCGAGAAAAACAAAGATATTTTGTATTCTTGAAGATTTACAATCAATAAAGCCCCTATTTAGTGATTTTATGAGTTTTTCCAATTGTTCATTAACTTGCACGGCCTGTACAGTAGTTTAAGGCCTTGAATCTTATTGTTTAGGCTAGAATAGTTAAGTATCTTTCATTTGAATCTATTTAGGAGGGTACCCATTGAGTTTATTATTAGTTTGAACTGATTTTTCTCAAATCGGTTTGTAAACCCTCAAGATTGGGGTTTTGAGAGTCTAGATAACCAATAATGACTACTCCACTGAATTTGATAGTTTAGATCAGTGGAGTAAGTTATTCTTAGTATTTTTTAGGTGTGTGTGTTTTTATCTATGTAGGGGAATTCAAGAAACAAAGGTGGAGCTGTTGCTACAAGGTTTTATGATGAATTTCCAAGTGAAAAGTGTGGCTCCAAGTGGTGTTTTGAGGAAAACTACTCAAATGACTTCACCAAAAAATGACTATTCTAGATAGCTATTATTGAGTTGCAACACACACTTCAAAATAAATAGTGATTGTCTTGGAACATGTGCATCAAAAATGACCTTATCTGTTGTCCTCATTAGGCTAACTAGGCCTAATTTACAAAGGAACATACCTTTAAACATTCAACAACCCCCTGAACTTATTGAGGCAACAATTCTCATGTATCCAAACCCTCAAAACCATAATTTTTCTTAGGAGAAATTCACTCCGCCATGCCAAACCACAAAACCCTTATTTTATGCTAATATGAGGAGGGTTTATTGAAAGGAATGGTTCCACACCTTACCAGAACATGCCATTTCCTTAGACCTTCTTAAAATCACCTGCGCAAACTCAAAAGACAATCACCCAACCTCTATATGCAATATTTTATCAAACCCTAGGGTGAAACCTCATTTTTCATGCCCTTTTCCATCAAAATCTATAGGGGGAGCAACACAAACCCCATAAAACTTATTCCCTTTCACCAAATAAGCACCCTAACATCAAAATGGGTTTTTGAATATGTATTGGGTTTGTGGAAACAAAAAGAGATTGAAAAAGATAACACAATCACCATGTACGGAACCGTACAATTCAAGTAAACACCATATTTCTAGTAAAAATACAAAAAAATGCAAGGAAACAATGAATTTTATTGATCTTCTTATAAGTACATGGTAAATTTATGTTAGGAATGGTAAATTTACACTAGGCATGGTCCTTTTTCGCACCCAAACACGCATAATCACTCTGAGGTACGTTCAACCAGATCGATCCCTTAAGAGTCCAAAGTGTTAAATGGCTGCAAAATTTAGCATGTTGTTACTTGGATATCGTGATTCTTAGAAACTTCCCATTTGATCCTACAGGATCACGTTGGGACCCTCTACAAAAAAATCTCTCGGTTTTGGTTATCTCAGAGTGGTTTTCCCGTGGCGACAAATTTTCACTTGATGGAAAAAAAGTCAAATGCAAGCAGTGCAAAGTTACAAAGTGGTACAACTTTCGTTATGCAACTCGTGTGACCAAGTGGAGTATTCCAACATTTTTGAATAGGTATTTTTACACTAGGCATTGTTCTCTTTCGCACCCAAACACACGAAATAGCTCTGAGCTACGTTCAACCAAATCAATCCCTTAAGAGTCCAAAGTGCTAAATGGCTGCAAACTTCAGCATGTTGTTACTCGAATACCGTGATGCTTAGAAACTTCTCATCTAATCCTATAGGTTTTTATTTGGCATATCTACAAAAACCTCTCTTGGTTCTGGCTATCTCAGAGTGGTTTTCCTATGGCGGCATATTTTCACTTGATGGAAAAAGAGTTGAATGCAAGCAGTGCAAAGTTGCTAAGTGGTGCAACTTTTGTTCTACAACTCATGTGAGTAAGCGGACTATTCTAGCACATATGAATAGGTATTTTTATGCTATGCATGGTCCTCTTTTGCACCCAAACACGTGGAATCATTCTAAGGTACATTCAACCAGATCGATCCCTTAAGAGTCCAAAGTGTTAAATGGCTGCAAACTTCAACATGTTGTTACTCGGATACTGTGACACTTATAAACTTCTCATCTAATCTTATAGGATTGTGTTGGGCCCTTCTACAAAAACCTCTCTCGGTTTTGGCTATCCCATAGTGGTTTTCCCACGGTGACGGATTTTCACTTGATGGAAAAAGTGTCTAATGCAAGTAGTGCAAAGTTGCAAAGTGGTGCAACTTTCAATCTGCAACTCGTGTGACCAAGAAGATTGTTCCAATGCATTTGAATAGGTATTTTTACACTAGGCATGGTCCTCTTTTGCACCCAAATGCGTGGAATCGCTCTGAGCTACGTTCCACCAGATCGATCTTAAGGGTCCAAAGTGCAAAATGACTGCAAACTTCAACATGCTATTACTCGGATACTGTGATGCTTAAAAATTTCTAATCTGATCCTATAAATCATGTTGGGCCCCTCTACAAAAACCTCTCTCTATTTTGGCTATCTTGGAGTGCTTTTCCCGTGCCGGCAGATTTTTACTTGATGGAAAAAGTGTCAAATGCAAGCAGTGCAAAGTTGCAAAGTGGTGCAACTTTCATTCTACAACTCGTGTGATGAAATAGAATGTTCCAACACATCTGAATAAGTATGTTTACACTAGGCATGGTCCTCTTTTGCACCCAAACACGCAGAATCGCTTCGAGCTACATTCAACCGGATCAATCCCTTAAGAGTCCAAAGTGCAAAAGGGAACAAACTTTGACGGGATATTACTCCGAAACTGTGATGCTTACGAATTCTCTATCTAAGCCTACGGGATCGTGTTGGGCCCCTCTACAATAACCTCTCTCGATTTTTGTTATCTCAGAGTCATTTTCTTATGGTGTCTAGTTTTCACTTGATGGAAAACGTGTCAAATGGAAGCAGTGTAAAGTTGCAAAGTGGTGCAACTTTAATTTTGCAATTCATGTGACCAAACTAACTTCTCCAACATGTCCCGATAGGTAGGTTTATGCTAGGCATGGTCCTCTTTGGCACCCAAATACACAGAATTGATTTAAGTTGCATTCAACCGACTTGATCCCTTATGATGGCATGCAAAACAATGGAAAAGAGAAACATACACACAATAGTTGAGAAGTCCAAGTATTCCACACAAAAAGCATATGATCATTGGTGTAGAGCACCTTGTTCCTCCATTTGATGAAGAAGGTCTAGTTCAATGGTTTTAGTCATTATAATGTCAAATAAGGCCATGATAGCCCATTCTGTAATCTTGCTTTTTTTTTTGAGTTAGTGTGGGGTCATTTGAGTCAATTATGTAAGTACAAATAAGAAAATAGCATTGGTAAAGGAATTGGAAGAGATTACTAATGCTGCCCTTGTTCAAAATTCAAAATTTAGGCCTTAAAAGCAAGGCTAGACGAGGTGAAAAGAAGAAATTTCTTGAGAATAAGTTAGAATAGGTTGGAAATAGGGTGAGGTTGTGGATTTTGATGTGTTTAAATGGTCTGCAAGGACAAGGGAATTCAAAATTATGTTATGGCATGATGCCCTAATTGGGAATAAAGGGGTTTTGAATGAAAAAAAAGAGGTTTGAGGGAGTAAAAGTGGGTAAAGTCAAGGGGCAACATAATTTGGTGGTCAATTAAGTTTTTGAAGGTAGAATGAAGAGTTTTGGAAGAGGTTTTGAGGTTGTATGATGTCTGGATATGGGGTTTTCAATAAACCCTAGTGAAATTTGAGAAAAGTGAGGGTTTAGAGGATAGTGGGGTTAGAGGGCCAATCACGCCCTAAAAATTGTGGATTTTGTGGATTTGCAAACTGGTAAATGCTGCTCAATGGTGTTTTTCAATTGGAAGAGTGATTGAGAGCATGTTGCTTTGTTAAATAGACCTATTTAGGAGTCTAAGACAACGTTGAGTCCATTTCTTATTTGTATTATAAATTATAACTTGCTTTCTCTCGAGTCTATTTCGTATACAAGAAATAATATTACAAAAAATTTACATATAAATATTTCGACGTGTTTATATGGTGACACATTAAGAACATATTGGAATCTTTTTATGAATCATTTCATGGAATACCAATTGAAAACATTTATTTTGCTTTTAGATAAAGTTGTTTAGCATCAATCAATTAATATTCAAGACAAACCATGAAGGATAACAATGATCAATGCTAGGGCTAACCATTTAATAAGTATACATGTGAATAAGTCAAGCATGTACATGTGAATAAGGGAAGCACGAGTACTCAAAAACATGTAAGCCTTGAAGTATACACACAAATACATAGTATACACAAATTAATAGAAAGTATATGCACGAATACAAGGTATATGCATGAAAACACATAAGTCTCAAAGTATACATTGGAACACACGTAAATCACAAAATATACACATAAGTTATAAAGTATACACTTGACTACATGTAACTCATATCTATTGAACCATCAATTTAAAATGCAAATATGGACACCATCGATAAAAAATATTTGTATTAGCCAAATAGCCATGTAGGCATACATCAATATATGTCGATATAAGTATGAAATATATGTACAAAATAGCCATATAGGCTTACGAGAATACCATTTAGGCATACAATGTCAAATATGTCCAATACAAAATATGTACAAAACTGCCATGTAGGCATACAACAAAGGGCTTTGGAATCAAAAGTCATTGCTCTCCATGCTCTAGAAATAAATTATTTTCCTTTGCTTGTCGATTGGGTGGTGATAGGTTTGTCACTCATTTGTGTTGCGCTTGAGGAGTGCTCCTATTGCTCCTCCTAGTGTTTAGTTCATAGTGAAGTTTTAACTGTTACAATAAGAAGTAAAGACATGAATATATAGAAATTACATTATAAAAAATGATATATTTGACAAAATAATCACTTACCGCCATCTCACAATCTCTCTTCACGAGGGAAATATTCACATGACCATTCTCAGACATGCTCAAGCCCTGTATAAACCATCCAAATAGAAATTAAAATATGAATCAATAATGGTTTTATTTTTCACTAACATCTATAACAACAAATGTAAATTGAAATTTACTAATTTGCCTCATACCTCCTGTTACACCTCGATTGTATAGCTACTATTGCATAGGGCAATTGATTGTAATATTTGAATCTTGAGATGAATAAAACATGTTTTTGTTATCAAAATGAATGAGTTCTATTTAAATGATTGTTTCATCTGATTGATACTTCTATCAATGTTATCCTTGATGTATGTTACATGCGTAGTATTGAATTAAGAATATTCTAACTTAAGACATTTTGTATACTGTTGATGTTATGAACAAGTAACTGTCGAGATTGTATGTCTGTGGATGCAGGAACAAGAACTATTCCTCTAGGCAGAGGGGAGACATCACTCGGGAGAGGGGCTTGGTCGAGTAACCAGTAAAGTTGATCAAGTTGAGCATATACACACTTCACTGAGGGTTTTGGGAACTGAGTCAGTTTGAGTGGTCGTAATAAGTCATCCTTAGGCTTAGGAGTTTTTTTATTACCTCTTTATGCTTTATGAGTGGTGTTACTTGATTGAATGACTTACTGTTCTGTGAACCTTGAATGTGAAATGTGAACTGATAAGTTATACTGATGCTTGGAATTTACAGTTAAATGTATATATACATGTTTGTGCAAATACGTGTATTAGGGTACTCTGACTGGCCTATAATACACGTAATTGGATAATTGAATATAAACATGTATAGATATGTTTAAGTGTAAATATGGATATGTATATAAATATATTTAATATAGATATTATTATAGTTTTACCGATAATATAATATATTGATATATCTATAGTAATATTCGAATATTATATAGATATATTCATATTTTTAAATAAAGGTAAATTAAAACTATAATAAGTTATATTAAATATAATACAAAATATATTAATAACATTTTAATATATAAATTAAAATGACTTTGCCTTGGAAATATTTGAAATGGACTTATATAGTCATTTGGTGATATAATACATTTATCATATGGAATAAAGGCATTTCGAAATTCATAAACCATTGGAAAATACGTGGGAAGTATTATTGGGGAAATTTATTCACCATTGGAAATACATGGAAAATATTAAAGGAAATTTATATGTTTGAAACTATGGACTTTTTAAAGATTTAAAGTAAAAGTTTGAAGAAGCTTAAAAATCGCGGGTTTCTTCACAGGAAGAAAACGCGTGACTGTGAGAAGCAGAAAACAATGGAAAATGGTGAGAAAGAATCCCGCGCCCAGCTCGCATGCCTTGGACCTGGTCGCAACTGCTAAATACGCCACCATTCTGGGACGCGTGGGCGGAAGGAGGCCAGGTGTTGCGTGTGTAACCTTGACAGTTTCGATTATGAACTTTAAAATGCCACTGTTCATTCATTCCGCCATTTTTGAGGGCATTTTTAGTGACTACGCCTGTAGGTGGTTGTCTCACGAATTTACCATGTGAGAGTTGAAGCATTCTTCAAAAATGAGGTTGATTCATCACTTATTTTGCTGAGTGTCTTGCTATTTGTTTGCCACTGCATATTTTGACAATGTCAATAGGAGAGGTGTCGAATTCTCATGCCTACAATGTAGTAAACATGAGAATTTGAAACCTATATAAGAGGTTGCTCTCATTGTTAAAATTACCACTTTCCTATCTGCATTTGCAATTATGAATTTCATGTTTCAAGAGCAGCAATTCATCATTACTGTTTAGTGTTGTGAGAGCCATATTTCACCATCATTGTTGTTTGCATTTTCTGTGAGTTGCAATTCATCATTACTGTTTGGTGTTGTGAGAGCCATATTTCACCATCATTGTTGTTTGCATTTGTTGTGAGTTGCAATCCATCATTGTTGTTTAGAGTTGTGAGAGCCATATATATTATCTTGCTGTGACTGTATTGCTGAGAGCTACATTCCCTCTTTACTGTACTGCATTTACCTAAGAGTTATACTTGTTCATGCTGTGAGAAGTAGCTGGTAAAGGCTGTGAAGGACGATGGAGGAATAGCAGAAACTACCGATCGAACTCATTTCGCAGCAAGGGAATCAGGCATGAGAAATGTCTTTTTAGAATTTCTGCCATTTGATTTAAAAATGAGTTATTTGCTTGCTGTGATTATGCTTTGCATCATGTTATGGTAGGAATAGCTTAAGAGCTTGTTGAATTGGAAATAGCTTAAGAGCTTGTTGAATTCGAAATAGCTTAAGAGCTTATTGAGATGAAATAGTTTAATTTCATAGGAAAGCTTGTAAAAGGAATAGCATAAAAAGGGAAATGTTTGATTACCTTTTTAATAGAAGTGTATTATGATTTGTATTACTTGAATGCTGCTTGAACTCCTTAAATAAAGGAAAAGGAACTAGTTATTAAATACTAGGACAAGGGTGGAACCAGTACCAAGGTAGTCTAAAGCTTTAAAGTTAGTGGGTTAACTAGAAAAAGCTATGTACTCCATGGATAAAGGATTCCATGTTAGAAGTTACCAGAGGGACCCTTGTTGACTGTATTCCAATTCTTGATTAAGTAGTTTGTTTTAAGGTAGGTTGTCTGAAACAGGATATACCTCCCTTATGTAGCTATTGAAATAGAATGTCTAAGGTAGGTAATCTGAAACAGGATATACCTATCTTGCGTAAACGTCTTAGAAAATATTATAGGTTAGTCTGGGATAAAAAATTATCCAAAAATAAAGGACGATACCTATGCGTAGTGTAAGATAGCCTTAAATCAAGTCGGCCCTGAGTAGTGTATATGATAGATGACCTTCATTCGAAGTACTGAATGAGAATACTTTGGCCAAAGTAGTGGAAGGTACGACATCCACTTAGATGTGAGATAGTTGGGACTACACTGTCAGTTCATTGTGATTCATCATGCTAGTTCAGGATTGTGAAATAGCAAGTTCTAGATGGATAGGACACAACACTATGCTCAGTTGGGTTGTTGCAGTCGGTTACTTTACCAATCTCTTCATTCGAAGGGAGGGCCATCTATTGAATGATAGATGTGCGGGGGACCACATTAACAGTCTGTGGTTGGCGAAAAAGCACTTGAGTGATGTTTCTCCTCCACAGTAGGCGACAGATACACCAAGATTTGTAAGGAAGGGAACCTGGACTATCTTACTACTATTTGTGCAAAAGCTTACGAGCTATGTATGTAATTTGTTTTACTTTTGTACTCTGATTTATATTTACAATGGAAATGGAATTCATGTGGAAATATATATTGTAACTTGCATGTATTTATCAATAAAGAAAGGAAGAATTTTATTGCAATGTCTTTGTTACTTGTTACTTTTATATGTTTGGAATGAAATGTTAGAAAAAATTTAATTACCCAGTTTGGGGTTCGCTACACCTCCCCTATCAGAGCCATCGAGGATTATATAGCAGATGAAACACCAATCTCCATTGCCCTCATCACATTCAGAGGTGTTTCGGCTTGCAACATCTGAAAATAAAACAACAAATTATTCAACATAATCAACGATGTGCATATAAACTACACAAATCTATTAAGTACAATTCATTAGTTAAACTCTTTATTCTACTACCTCTATGTAGGTTTGAGTAAATCCACTGGCACTTGGAGGTGTTCCCTTGAAACCTCCAATATTAGCTTGTTCAACATCCAAAATCACATATTAAAATACCATTCGTAAAATAGTGTTATTAACATGTAATAAATTTATAATTGTTTACTAGTTACATACCCCATCGATAGGTGTACTATAGAAATAAGTAGGTGGAGGGCCAGTGTATCCAGTCTCAACACTATGACCCTAAATTTTTATTAAAATCATAAAACTAAATTAGTTAATCTTGCATTTCAAAATCAAAATTTAATAAATTTAATTCAATGAACATGCTAACTTTTACCTAACTATCAATGCCATATGCCTCATGCAAAATGTCATTTGCCCTCTCCATCTGCATAGCTGCAGACAGATCCTACGTAGCAGCCTTCTGAGTGTCGCTGGGGTCATATGAACAAGTTGCTCTACAATATTGACACACATGGGTTTGAAGGCCACCACTCGAAGACTCCCCTGGATGGCACTGTAGAATAGGGCTAGTATGATGGATGACACTCTAGGTCAAAGTGTTGATCACCTGCAATATCTCTACGTCGACACTCTCCTTCGTGACAGAAGGCATAACAACGTGCTCACAAGGCGGCCTAGTGAGTGCTCGTCTCCCTTTTCGCATAGGATCCAGCTATGCACCAGGTCTATCCTGAGACGACCCCCCACCTCTCCCCTGGAAGTCCCTCATATCAAAATAATTTGGGATTTTGTTCAATATGAACTCACTGTATAGTTTCCTAAGGAAATATTGCGGGACTTCACAATTATTGCACGGTGGGTAATCAAAGACCATGTACCACCTATCATAAAAATGGTTCCTAATCTATTGGTGGTGGGACCAATGAATAGGAAACCTCTTCACATTGAGGGTAAGATTTTGATTTGTGTGTGGGTCAGTGAATAATGAGCACAAATCACCATTTGTAATTTTTAAATTGTTTACATCTTTATATGATAGTTTATCCACATAATAAGCCCTAGCCACCTGCCTTCTATCTTGCCATCCGGTTATTTGTTTGCTAATTGAATCTACATTTTTTAACATATCTTTCAATGAACTTTCAAGGGTCATTCTTTCTATGGTTGAACCATTTGGATCACTCAACCTATTGATTAAATCCTCAATTTTCTTTTTGTTCTCAATTTCACTCATTAAATTTTGTTGAGTGTCAAAAAGGGGTTGAGTGATTGGTGGAGGAGGTTGTTGTTGTGGTTGATTTTGTTCTTAAGAATTTGGTTTCTCTTCTTGTTGAGGATTTTGAGGGTTTGCAGGTTGATTTGCATCTCCTAAAAATTTAAAAATATATATATCAAATACAACCTAAAACTAACAAATTCAAAACAAAAATAAAAAAATTCTTACCTCTTACACCTCATCCTCATCGTGGTGCAATCGTTGTGAAGAAATAGCAACCATTGGTGAAGATTTCTGCACAATGCCTCCTCAAAGAACGCGAGCGCAAAAAATGGGGGTTTTAGTTGCGGGCACAACAAAAAACACAGTCGAAATGAACGCGTCATAATGTGAGCGCGTTATAACATAAATTGAACTTGCGACTTCCCAATTATGATTTGGGTGCTTTTACCATTCAACCATGGATGCTATGATAAAGTAGAACTAAAAAAAGCTCATTTTATTATAATAAGTATGGATTCAGATTAACCAATTTAACTCTAATTTATATTTCTAATTTTCAATAAGAAATAAACTTGGTATTTTTAGCAATTTCTATAACATAAAATGATAATTAATGGACAATACAGATAGATAAAATTTAATGAATTAAAGAAGTCTCTCTCTTTTCTAGTATACCCATCATTCTAAATGTTCTAAGCATAGCCATCATTTTAAATGTTATAAATAGGGTAGAAAAACCCTATTTTATTTTTGGTCTATTTAGTTTGGTATAATATATACCTATCTATCCAATTTTAATCTATTATATAGAACCATTTATATTTTATCCTTCTTTTACACTAAAAAATATCTACAATAAATCTTCCTCTATTCTGGTATCTATATGGAAGTAGGTATTATATTATTAATGTCTAAATATCCCATTGTTTACTCATTCTATTATTTTTAAACGTTTTATTTATTATTAAACAAGAAAACATGAAAAAACCCAAAAATTATGGTCTATGAACCCTATAAAAAAGAACCAAGAAATAGTTTGGTTCTTTAGTGTTCAGTCGAAATTTAAAGAGAACATGATGGAAATATTTGTTCCATGGAATGAATCCAATTTGGTGAGATTGCTAAGTCTAATATTTTTTGGTTGAGATTTAAGCGTTGTTAACCTTTTTTACTTTTGGATTCTTAGTACATTACTTATACGAGATATACGTATATCTATTTTAAAAGGTCAAGCAAGAAAAGCTATAATGATAATAGCATTGTCGTTAATTTTCTATTTTCTAAGTACTCGAGCTTTAATTGAAAGAGACAAATCATCATATAATTTGGTGAAGATATTTCTATTTCCATTTGTACAGACCATTGATGATACTTCCAGAACCAGACCAATATGAACTATTGTAGGAAATTATTTAAAACCATTTAATATAGAATTTGGTAAAGTTGCTCTTGGATGGGGAACTACTCCTTTTATGGGTATTGCAATGGCTCTATTTGCAGTATTCTTATGCATTATTCTAGAGATTTATGATTCTTCCATTTTATTGGACGAAATTTTAGTTAGTTGAGGCTATAAAAACTAGAAAATTTGCTTGGATCCTGAGTTCATCCAAAAGAAGAAGAATTAAGAAAGAAAAAAATTCCGCTCACCGAGATAGAATTAAGCAGAAGAGAGATTTTAGTCATTTGTGGATTACTCGGATTAATGCAACATCCCGTGCTAATGGAGTCTCCTATAATTAATTTACACATTTTTTATACAAAAGGTAGTTGTTTACAAATCGTAGAACACTTGCACAAACAGTTGTATTAAATAATACTTGCTTCTCTATGATCTTAGAAAATATTCTTGTATTATAAAATAGTAGACCCCAATCTCTCGAAGAAATTTAAAATATAGTTTAATTCTATTTATTTAACTATAATAGAGGTGGATAAAGACATTTGTATTTTATTTGTAAATGATAGTAAAGGAGAAATATTTACGTATGAAGTTCAATATCTAGATTTAGTACTTAAAAAAAAAGTGTTCGTCTATTTGAAACAAATCTATATATTTTAAATATCAATTTGGGATCGAATAAAATATAGATCAAAATTTGGATTGAACTTTTCTTCAACGTTAAAGTAATAGGAGTCAATAATTATCGACCTTCGCAAAATAAAGAAAAAAGAGGAAATATATAACAAATAATGAAAAATAGAATGCATTATAAACATATGACAATTACACTAAAACCAAGGTATTCTATTCCACTTTTTCCTTTAAAATAAAACTTATTTAATTTCAATAAATAATAACATGACCACCTATTCGTACAAGAGTTTTACTCTAGGAACACGTGATAAATCTCTATTAAGTTTTGATGGAAAAGTTCAATCTCACCCACAAAAAAAATTGACTTCCGACCAACATCATTATGGAAAAGGTTAAAATAACAGTGGAATTATTACCATACGACATAGAGGAGGAGGTCACAAGTGTCTATATTGTCAAATTGATTTTTGATGTAGTGAGAAAAAGATATTGGGAAAAATTGTAACAATAGAAAACAACCCTAATAGAAGTGCATATATATGTCTTTTTCACTGTAGAGGTGGTGAAAAGATATATATTTTGCATCCAAGATGGATTATGATTGGAGATATTATTCTCTCTAGTTCAATAGCTCGCATATCAATGAGAAATTCCCTACCTTTGAGTGTCATCTGAATTATTAATTTACATAATAATTAGAAATACCTAATTAGGTTTATAGAAAAACCTTAAAATCTATCACTGATCCAACTAGTATACTTTTATGGGATCAACCCCAAAGGGAAAATGAGGATAAAGAGCAGTGAGTGATTGAGTTTAATAGTTTCTAGAATTATTGACTCCAGAGGTATGATAATATGGAGAAGACTTAAGTGTTTAAAGTAGAAACAAATAAGGTAAAGGGACCCTTGTTATGAAGAGAAAGAAAATTAACTCACATTTGATATGATGGTCAAAGGCAGATTCAAAGCTGAACAATGAAAATATATTTTTTATAATAAATAAAATTTCTATTTTCAAATGCCTCTTATGTTTTTGATAAGGTAAGCAACATTTATAGGGTGTTGTACCCTTAACACATTGAGCCACATAGGCCAAAAATATCAAGTCCAAATAACATATAAACTAGCCAAAAAACAAAACACAGACTACAGACTAACAACAGATAGTCAAAACACAGACTAAAAAACACCTAACTGGAATTATCCCAGCTCTTTGACAGGAGGTCCACATCATCATCCCCAACCCATTCTTGATCCTTGTCAGCATTCTTCACTTCCAGCTCATCTTTAATTACCGCAGACAAATTACTGGTGACAAAGTGGACCAACTTCACAATAAAGCGGGTCAAGCCCCAAAATCTCTTATCTAGTTTGTTCATTCTCTCCTTTAGCTCACGACACTCCTCCCCATCATCAGCAACCTTCACATCCTCAGTATGTTCAACATCCAGTGGGTGCAAGGACTGGGAGGTTGAGTTCTCTTTCTGCTCCTTACTGTTATTAAGAATGGTGTGGGGCCCTTTCGCATACTCCTCCTCTTCCTCTTCAGACATCTCATCATCCTTGTAGTCTTTGTTGTCCGACCACTCCTCCTTTGAGTCCAAATCCACCTATATATATTTTTTATTATTTTTGGCCAATCTTCCAAACCTCTGAATTATGGTCTCTCCTCCAGTCACAACTGTCGCCTCCACCACCATGTCACCCTTAGAGTCCTTCCCCACAACATTTTTACCTTTGCTCTCTTTCACCGATGGCTCCATTAAGCCTTTCTTGTCATCTTTTCCTTTCTTCTTCGGGGTGGGTTTGTAAGCATTTTTTTCCAGGGTCACCTTGAGTTCACACAAACTAGTCATGACACTCGTTTGGGCATTTCCCGCATCCCCCTTGAGTTTTTTGGCAGCAGGATTGGGCTTAGGATTATCAGTAGCACCCGAGTGGGGTTTGTGAATGGGACCTTTGGACTCGGTCGGGGAGATGTTTGCAAAAACAAGAGGTTCGATTTCCTCCACACGAACATCAGATATAAGTCATTCATTCATTTGATAAAGTCATTCATTATGAATGCTACATGAAAAAATAACATAATCCAAATGATGGAATAAGAAAACCTAGGATGTACAAGATAAAGATATAAGTGATTTAAAGTATGCCCTTCATCTTCAATCTTTCTATAGAATATATTTTATATATTTACATTGAGTATGTAAATATTCATTCATATCGAGAAAGTTGTATGCCCTGAGAGAGGCTTGTATAGTTTGGGGGGGATTTTTATAAATTAAAGGTCTAATTCAACCAATATACGTTTAGGCACGACTATACATAATGTCAAAGTACAAGTCAAAAAAGGTGGAAAATTAGCTAAAGCAGTGGGTGTTGTGATAGAATTGATTGCAAAAGAAGGTCGATTGACCACATTAAGATTACCATCTAGGGAGGTTTGTTTAAAATCTGAGAATTGGGGTGATCCCACAATGATGGTTTACAATTTCTAGGAGATTCTGATATTTGTTGAAATCACATATTTTTAAAAAATATAATGATTTAAGCCTTAAAAAATTCCATTTTAAGAATTCCAATTGAAGAAGGTTTGATCAAACCACCTTAGATCAAACCCTCTTGGATAGAACCCCACTAGTTTTAAACCATACCTATAACGGAGTCTCATTTACATCTATCAAAATGATAAAAAACCATGTTTGATTTACCTTTTGGGGGATCAAATGAATTCATTTAAAATTTATTTTTTGTAATATAGCAGAGAGCCGAGCATTCAGTTGAAGCATGAGTGTTTTGTATCCATTGAGGAAAGATAGGTTGTAATAAAATTATACTTTTTGGGAAGCTTATAATAAGGACTACATACTTACAAAAAATAAATTTAATTTAATTATTATATTTATTTTTTATTTCTTGTGAATGTAGGGTTTTCACCGAAAATCAAGCTCTTTGTTCTGCACATGTGTAAAAATAGTAGATTATAAAAAAATTGAAAAATATCAGTGCACTAGATATTAAAATCCTTGATCCAACAAAAAAAATTTCAATTTCAATACATATAAATTTTTTTATGTTGTATATAGTCTGCCTATGTCTGAATTGTAATTGGTCTAACTTTGAAACTTGATTAAGGAAAAAATATTTAATAAAACACTATGAAACCAAATGAAATCACTAGATATCATAGTTACAAATCTAAATTAAAAAAAAATAGAATTTTATCCTTCATGGAAAAAAACTTAAGTTGTATACAGTGAGCATCACTCCTTAAAAATTGTGTTTACTGAAAAAAAAAAAAAGCTATTTTTTAAAGGAGATGGAAAAAGAAGTGCAATTTGATTTTTTTTTTTGAAAAAATATATATTTAGAATCTACAAACAAAATGTCACAAATCACTAGTTTGCATCGTCTTCAAATTCCCCACGGTTTAGCCACTATAGGTGCTCTAAAGTGAAGATTTAGTTAGAAAAATTCAATTCAGTGTCTAGTTTGGCCAAAAATGTAAACTAGTATTGTGGGATCACCCACTGCTCAGTGACAATTAGACAAGTAGGCAGTGTTAAATGGAAAAATAGAACTTTAAGTAAATATGGGTCCAAATATTGGCTAGGTAAACGTCCTGAAGTAAGAGTAGTTATGAATGTTGTGGATCATCCTCATGGGGGTGGTGAAGGAAGAACTCCAATTGACAAAAAAAAAAAACCTGGACCCTTAGGCGTTATAGCGCACTTGGAAGAAAAAGCTAGAAAAGAAATAAATATAGTGATCTTTCAACCCTTCGTTGACGTAAGTAGGAATAAACATCATTGCAAATCTATTTTTTATTTTCTATCAATAAAATGAAAGTTAATTAACCATGGAACGTTCACTAAAAAAAATACTTTTGTATATGATGATTTGTTGAGTAAAATAGATTATCTAAACATCAATAAAGAGAAGAGGATAATAGTCACCTGGTCCCAAAGATTTGCCATTGTACCCACAATGATTGGTCATAGGTCATAGTTGTTCATAATGGAAAGCTAAATTTACATATTTTTATAGCAAATGGTATGATAAAACACAAATTAGGAGAGTTTTCACCTACTTCTATTTTTCAGGGACATGCGAAAAAGGATAAAAAATCAAAAAATGATAATTAAAAATAAAATAAAATAAAAGCAACAAAAGAAAAGAAGAAGAGAGAAACAATAAACAAGTATTGTTGTATATAAATAATATGCATTAATTCATTGTGGAGGATGAAGATGAAATTTATAAATAGGGATTCAACTAGAAAAGTATGAACTGTAGCTAAACATGTATGTATGTCTTCTAATAAAGCATGTAGAGTAGCTCATCAAATTCATGGTTGTACCTATATGGAGGCACTTTCGATACTAAATTGGATGCCTCATAGAGCATGTTATCCCATATTAAAGTACTTCATTTTGCAGCTACAAATGCATATCATAATATGAATATAGATAAGGGCTCTTTATTTGTCCTTGTGGCTGAAGTGAATGAAGGTCCTATTTTTCAAAGATTTCAACCTAGAGCTCAGGGACACAGTTATTCAATACAAAAACCAACTTGTCATATAAGTATTACATTGGAGGATTTAGATGACTCTAACTCAATTATGGTAAAAAAGTAGAAACAAAATATCCAAGTAGATGGAAGCATAATCCATTTATGTCACAAATATACTACTACTTGCCAAAAAGTACTAAAAAAAATATGTATGGGAAACAAAATAAATACACTTGGTTTTAGACTTGGTTTTACTCAAAACCATTGCTCCCTTTGGTTTGAAGAAAGGGATTATTTTGAAGATCTACGAGAAGATGAGAGAATATATAATTGCTTTAAAAATTATGTACAACATATCAAAGGTTCAATAAATTATAGTTATGGATTAATTACACATATGGAGATTCTCAAACAGATCGAATTGATTTTGGTAAATATATATATTACATTTGTCAACTTGTTTATCAAAAAATAAGACCAAGAAAGTAAAAGTAATTGAAAAAGAGGGTCAAGAAAAAAAGAAAGAAAAAGATGAAGAAATTAAGCAATTAAGAAAGGAAGTACAAAATATTCTTGTACAAAGTATGCTTGATTATGTAAAGAGATAACTTCTCATTTCTATAGAAAAAGTGGAGAAACCTTATAGAGAACCCAAAATTCTTGCGAAATAAATTGCTCTACAACTAAAGGAGAGAGTTGAAATAAGAAAAATAATGAAAAAAGCCATTCAACTAGCTGAAAACGTAGATTGATAAGGTATTAAAATACAAATTAAAGGTTTTCTTAATGGAACTGAGAGAGCTCGTAAAGAATCGACTATGCAAGGTAGAGTGCCCCTACAAACCCTTCGAGCTAAAATTGATTATTGTTATTATTCAGTTCAAATCATCTATGTAGTATTGGGGATCAAAATTTGGATCTTTGTTTAAGATGAGCAATATCCTTCTATAATTTGACCAATTAAAAATCTTAAACTGTATAAGATCAAATTAAAAGAAATAAATATTTTGGAGTAGTGCTATTCTTAGTGTGTGACTTGTTGAAATCAAGCTTGTTCCTTCTTTTCTAAAATGATAAAGAACTCAAAATAAAAACAAATTGGTCTTTGGTATATTTGTTTTATATTAATTACTAAGAGCTAGTAAGCTAGTTATTTAAATATAGATAGTTCTATCAAATCAACGAAAGGCTTTTTTAGATGAAAAGGTAAACCTATATCTCTTGTAAAGTGAAAAGAGTCTTTAGTAATGCAAGAAAAGAAAAAGGGGACGAAGGAGAAAAAGAAAAAAATGAAATATTTCTTATAGTATTGTATGGTTCATAAATAACCCCCAAAGAGCAGTGTGATAAATCATAAGAATTATCCTGATTATTTATATTCAATTAGTTTATGAGTGCAAAAAAGAGCTTTGGATCAATGGAAACTAAGAAAATTGATTCTTGTAATAAATATAAATAAGAGCTCCATTGCAAAGGGTAAACCTAAGCATCAATTTGAAAGCTATGGAAACGATGGAACCTGTGATTGCATAAATGCATAAGCATGGATTGTGGAACTTCAATCTCCATAGGTTTTTTACCCAAATGGCAATTGGCACATACAATACATCTAGTTGCTTCTTGAGGATTTTCATAACCTTGTGCGAAAATGAGATATGAATTTGCAATAGATACCTAAGTCATTACATCGATTATTATTAAGACAGATATGATTTGAGTTATCCACTTTTTCACCCATTCATCATAAGTTTTAAGCATAACTAGATTGCCCCTAAGATGGTTCTAGAAGAATAATTTGATCTAAAATATTTTAATGCTAGTTTAACATTCTGCCATTAACAACAAGAAAAAGTGTTGAAGGACTCTAGACATGTGTATCAGTTGGATGGTGATTTTATAAAGGGAAAATTGATATTTATATTATAATATCAATAATATCATAGCATTTTTTGGTCTTCCAAAGCTTCTAATGGTCAATGATGGTTTTGTCCTTCTATACCTGAATATACCAGTTTCTAGTATAGAAAGAACATATAAATCCCTTATTAGTCTACAACTATCTTCTTAGTTCCTTTTAGAAAAAAACTAATATTAAGATGGGTTTGAGAGAATGAGAGATATACTTATTATTTACCCAGGACCTTTCATGAGAGAAAATCATATTTTAAATGATCCATCTTGTCATCCACATCTTTCACAGTTTCTAAATCTAATCAAATTTTATATGATCACATTGACGATATTCATTCACCTTCAATAGCACTCGTCGCTCATACCTGGGCATAATGTTTAACTACTAAATAGAGGCCAAAACGGGGTCAGAGGGGAATTCAAGTGTTCCTCATAGTTTCAAATAAACTTTGACATCTTAAAATCATCTCATTCCTACCAGTGACTTGACAGTGGTGCAATATTCTTTATTTATGCAAAGATTGGTGTTTATAGTCATACCCATAGAAAAATACTAAACATAGGCCACAACAGGGTTAGAGTGGAATTCAAGTGTTCCTATTAGTTTGAAAATAAACTTTGACATCTTAAAATCATCTCATTCCTACCAGTGACTTGCCAGTGGTGCAATATTTTTCATTTATGCAAAGACTGGTGTTTGCAGTCATACCCATAGTAAACTACTAAACAAAGGCCACAAAAGGGTCAGAGATGAATTCAAGTGTTCCTCATAGGTTGAAATAAGCTTTGACATTCATCTCATTCCTACCAATGACTTGCCAGTCGTACACTATTCTTTATTTATGCAAAGACTGGTGTTTGCCCTACTGACAAGGTTCCTCACATATTGGCTTGGTAAGATACAAACTTTAACACTTGTACAGTAAGGTCTTTCACTTTTTGACAAGTCTAGACTAAACCAAGGATTAACTATGACTCGACCACAAATTTTTTTAGCTTATAAGTTCTTCTGTAAAAGTTTTTTTTGTATCTAATAATTCCTTGTCATATGAATATAAAGAAGATTTTAATTTGTTAAATAGTCCTTGTAAAGACTCTATGACACACAGTTAGTGATTTTCTCCACAAGCCATTTAAAGTCCCTAGGAAGTTTCAAGTGCATTATCAGGGTCGCTCCAAAGGAAAATTTGGGTGCCTATTAGTATTTGTTTCTAGATGAACCTAGATAAGTTAGTTCATTAGGTAGTGGTTTTGAAGTCCAAGATAACCAATGGATGTGGAAGGGGGACTATAACATCCCTTTTTGATGCCTTAATTTTCATAAATTATAATTCATGGAATGAAACTACAAGAGAATTTGTGGTTTGCAATGTGGTATCTCAAGATCCAACAATTGTAGGGTTTTTAAGAAATCAAAACATTCCCACAGAGGATTAAATAGTAATCTGGTTTCTAAAGATGTGGCAATGAAGCAAAAGCATTCTTGTTCAAACATGCAAAAAAGAAAATACCTATAAACACTGTAAAAATATTAAAACAATTTGTCAATACAAACTAACCCACCAAACTAGAACAGAGAGTTACAAATTGGTGTAGGAGCACCATGTTCAAGTTATGTGTTTGGGAGGTCTTAGGTTGGTTTTTTCAAAATTTGAGTCATTTTTAATGTAATAAGGCCTTGTATAGGCCACTCCTAGAGTATTAAATGTCATTTAAGTCATTTTGAGTTCACTTTGTCAAATAATGTAAAAATAGCAAAACTGGCAATAGTTATTATGGCAAGATTCAAAAATGGTAGTTATGGAGGTCCAAGTGTCAACTTAGTGGATTTAGTGGGAAAATAAGGTGGTAGTGGGTTGCGTCATGTTAATAATGCCTTAATAAGGCCTTGCACATGTTTTGAGAAGCGAGGGAATGAAAAATTGAAATTCTTGTAGGCAAAAGTTCTCAGTTTTCTCTGTAATTTCTTATTTTTGCATCATTTACAACAGATTAGAGGCTTTGTACAAATCCATACAAGCTCATATTTCTCTATTGGTGATTATATATGGTATGGGTATCTTTTAGCTTCATTTTACATCCTTTCTTGAGTGATATCATAGAGTTTGAAGCACATGAGAGCAAGTTTTCTGAAAACAGGTCTGAAATTGCTTAAACAAGGGTTTTGAGGGCTTAAAATGCATAGAGGGCCATTCCACCTATTGTAAATGTTGTATCTTGGTGGAGTGTGACCATTTGGGTCTGAATGGGTTTTATAATTCTTGGAGAGAGAATGGAAAGGTCGTTTTAGGTTATGGGCATGAAGCCAAGTTGCAAAATTGAGTGATTTTTGAGTGAAAAAGAGTGAAGAATGGAGCTTTAAGGTTGCAAAAGTGTGAGAAACTTGGGGGAAGAAATTTGTGAAGGTGTATTAGGTTTTTTTAGACCTATTTAAGAATTTTTGAGCTAATGGCCAAGAGTTTTGAGGCTTGAAACTGAGATTTAAAAAAAACCTCCTTGGAAGGCAATGAAATGAGGTATTTTGGCAATCAAGTGTTTTAAAAAGTGTTTTTTTGTCAATTAAAGGTGGATTCCATGGTTTTGAGACTTGGTAAGTGGCATACCATCATAAAATTAAATATTCAGAAAGTTTTAAGGGTAGGTCCTTTGTAAAAGTGGCCTAATTGACCTTGTAGGACAACAATGAAGTCAAGTTTTGAAGGAGTTGGTCCAAAGTGACCATATCTTCATGTAAGATATGTTTTAGAAGGACCAAATGGGTCATAGAATATGGTTTTATTTTTTGGATATTCAATGTGGTGTTGAAGTTATACCCGATTTCATCTATATGGATTGTTCAAGAGTTTAAGTCTGTGAAAGCAAGGATTTGTGAAATCTGATAAACAGAGTCTACTAAGTGTGTAGTTGGTTTGAACCAGCCCAAATTAGTGATGCTTACAGTATTTTAATTATTTTTATATTTGAAGATCTCCCTTCCGTTGCATCAGTTGGTATCAGAGCACAGTTAGTAGATCTTTTGAAGGTGATTGGTCGAAGTTTGCATAAAAGAAGGTTGGAAGTTGTAAAGACAAGATGCCTCCTAAGAATTTTGGTGCTGCTAGAGAGTTGCATGAGTTAAAAGAGAAACATTCCAAGTTATTGAAGCTGCATAATGTTGTGTTAGCAAGGCTTGTTGCCCTGGAAACAAGGAAGAAAAGAGATGAGGATGATGAAAGTGAATCCGAGGAAGAAGATAAAGAGTATGAATATGTAGATAAGGAATTAGACCTTGAAGATCGGAGGATGGAAAATTTTATTAAGGTGGTCAAAGGTGATTCACATAAGGTGAAAGTTGATTTGCCCATGTATGGTGGAAATTTGAATGATGAAGAGTTACTTGATTGGATTGCAGCCATGGATAATCACTTTGAGTGTGAAGATGTACCTGATGATTAGAAGGTAACGATAGCAAAGAAAAATCTCAAGGGACATGCATTGTTATAGTGGGACTATGAGTAGGCTGAGAGGAGAAAGCTAGGCAAAGCAAAGATAGTTTCATGGGACCAAATGGTTGCAAAACTTAAAAGTAAGTTTCTTCCTAAAGATTTTGAAGTTCAATTGTATAAGAAAGTTCAAAGTTTGAAACAAAAGGAGTTGGATGTTAAAAATTACACTGATGAATTCTATAATTTGAGCATAAGTTCAGGTATACAAGAGGATTAGGTTGCGAAAGTTTCTAGGTATCTTGGTGGTCTTAAATTTAACATTCAAGATGAGTTAGTTATGGAAAATTCGAGGACAGTTGAAGAATGTTTTTAGTTGGCTATTAGAGTGGAAGAGAAGACTAAAAGAAGACAAGACAAGTTTTTTAGAGGTAGAGACAAAAAATCTATAGGTATAGGATCATTTCATACTTCAAATCAATCAAATGAAGGCCAAGAAGATGTATAAAAGGAGCAAGGACAATTTTCTTATCAACAAGGTGGTTTTAGAGGTTCAAGAGATAGATTTGGTGGAGGTAGGAGTGCAAATACCTTTGCTGGTAGGTGCTACAATTGCAATGAGTTTGGTCATCCATCCTACAAGTTCCCTGAAAATTTTGGTTCAACATCAAGTGGTGGTGAAAGAAGAGGTGAAAAGAGAGTCCAAATTATGCAAGAAGATGAAGTTGAAAGTATCAATTCTCTAATGCTACATGCTGCTTTGGAGGTAGGAGAAACATTGATGCTAAGAAGACAAGTGTTGAAGACATCCAAAGAGAAGGAACTAATGCAAAGAAGGAGTTTCTTCAAGACCACATGTAAATGTAGAGGTAAAGTATGCAAGGTTGTCATAGATTCAGGATCAACTGATAATATGGTGTCTAGTGAAATGGTAGAAAAATTAGAATTAGAAAAAGTCCCTCATGAATATCCATATAGGGTATCTTGGTTGAGTGATAATCAGTCTCTTTTGGTTAATGAACAAGCATTTGTTGAGTTTCAAATTGGTGGGTATAATGATAAGGTTGATTGGATTAAACTGTGGTCTTAAATTGTTTTTGAAATGGGTTTGATTTAATCTTTTAGAAATGGCTTCCTTAGTTCATCCTAAAGTGTCAATCCAAGAAGGTAGGTTTTTGAACCATGTTGTAGCAATATGTCGAAGAGCTGCAATTAATAAACTAAGGGTTGATGGATGCAAACTAATGTAATTTGCATTTGAACAAAATTCTGATTGGCAGACTTCCTATCATAGGTGTGACAGGAACCCGTGAAGAAATAGTTCTGAAATAGAAAAAAATTACTGGCACACAACAAAACAGAATTGGAAATCTATATAGAAAAATGAAAATCTACTTTGAAATAATATGAACAAAATCAAAGTTAAACTATTGAATGTAAATAGAGTTTCAACATTAATTGACTATTCAACTTCCTAACTTGTAATGACTTTATTAACCAAATCTAACTATTCTTAATATTGGTAATAAGTGACTGATAAAATATACACACTGATAGATATTAAATGAACCAATAAAGATCACACTAACAAATATTAAACGAATCAATACAGATTAACACTTTTACATAGATGAATTGTACATATAAGAATCAGAAAAATAACACAGTAATGAAATTAATCGAATAACTATAAAGTCATAACATACATTACCACACACATAAATCTAATGTAAAGATAACCAACAATTGAGGAAGTGGCCCCTACCTTCGCTAGTTATTGAGTGATGAAACTCACGAACACAAAATTACTCCACGCTAGCTATCATTCATTTGAATTGCAGTAACAGAGTATAAATGTAGATTTTAATCGCCAAAGTCTGATCTCTATTATGTATATCTATATCAATTTTCAGTATACACACATATATATATATATCAATCATACTATCAGAAAATAGATAAGTTTTTTTGTTCGTTCGGCCTATCGGCCACTCACAAACAAGAGTTTATAAAATGACAAAGGCCGCAGGCAACTTATAAGGTTAAAACAAAACATCTTAATAAAAAATGATTGGTTACTAACAAAGTCTTGCTAATTTCATTCCACCAATCTCCCGAGGTCCTCATGCTTGTAGCAACTTCAACTTCCTTTCGAACTATCTCCTACCATTTGGACACGAAACAATCAGAATTATCACGACTTTTAGTAATTCATTAATCCCAATTTATTTTCCTTATTTTATTAAATATTAAGGTTCCTTCAACACATGGTGATAGGAATATGGACAAAGACACAGATAAAAAGGAAATTATAAGGTAAAAATAGTGGAATATTCTACACTCATTATTTTTGCCCAGTTGGACATTTTGCATGTCCCCATGCAAAGGTTACGAACCCGGTAGAGTTGTGAGTTTTTGTAAGGTGCCTTTAAACTCATCGATCCATTGTTGTTGAATTGCCTAAACCTTCTATTTTTGTTCCTGAATAGATATCTAAGAAGTTGTTATTCTATTAAGTTCAGCTCTGAGTTCACCTATCTCTTTTGCTTGGGAATTGACAATGGAATGAACTTCTTGTAACAACCCATGTAAGGTCTGGTTTTTTGTCTGTACTTTAGTCAATTCAGCTTTTAGATCTTGAAATTCTTTTTTTATCACACTTGGAGGACATTCCCCCTCAAATTCCTCTTCAGCTTCAGGGCTTTCAGACTGAAAACTTGAATTCACATCACCAATCAATTAATCTGTCTTCTCATCCTCATGTGGGTTAGAAGCAAATGGTGCATAATGCTCTGGATTCTCTTTTTCTACTTCATGGATAATGTCCTTTGTCAAGACCTGTATTTGAGGATTATTGTCAACATTTTCCATTGGTTCCTCTGGAACCTGTGCTTCTATCTCTAGAGTCACTACTTTTTTAGTTTCATGTTCTTGATTCACTTTCGGTGGCGTCATAACCCTATCATCCTCTATTTTCTCCGGTTGATTTTTGGTTGGCTCATTTTCTAGGTCAGTACTAGGTGAATCTTCTTGAGACTCACCAACTTGTTCTCTGGATTCTTGTTCTTTTGCCTTCCGACATTTTTCCCTACTGAATTCTCTGTGGAATTTCCCTCGTTTCCCCGTTACTTCAGACAAGACTTATATTTCCTCAGAACCCAACACACTACTAGCTACTTGGGCCAATTATCTAATTTGGTTGAAACATCCAACTTTTTTTTTCCCTTCCTGTCACCAGATTAACCAATGGGTAGTGGTTCTAAGGATTTCTTTTTCTCACGACCCTTCTCATTTGGAGGCGAGGGTTTTGGCTTGTTGGATTTTGATGCATCTCACCTTGTGGCGCTCCGAGTTGTTCTTCTTCTAGGTTTTGGGGTTTGTACAGAGGATTCATCAAGGCTTCCCTTATTTTTATTTTCACTAGTTTTCTTAGGCATCTTGTCAAAGACATACTCTTCATCCAAAGAATTATCTTTAGAGGAACCTCTACAGAAGATTCCTCTTTCTCAAAGGGTTTGGTATCCTCACCATCTTGAGAATGGACAAATGAGTCCCAATCACCGAGAGGAGACAATAACTTCAATTCTCAAACTACCAAAAGTTTTATCAAACCATGGTGAGACAGACAATGGGGTTTACCACTTCTCACTGTTTTAGACATTCGTTGTAGGGCCCGATATAGAAAATATGGAATATTGATCAACAACCCTTTGTCATAAATGCAACATTAATTTGAAATTTTGGGCAAAAACATATTGAAACCTTCCTTCACAAGTGGTATAATGAATCATATACCTGGTGACTTCCCTCCAATGTCTTGGTAAAGATTGTAATTTGGTACCCTGCTCGGAAACCATTTCCACAGATTCACCCCTTTGCAAGAATTTCTTTCGTGTTGGTTGTAACTTTGTAGACTGCTTGGATTTCTTGGGAAAATATTGTTCTCCATTCAATGGAAGTCCAAAAAATTCATCAATGGTTTCTATGATCCTTTTAAAAATGTCAAGTCCTAATGTGAGATGCTAAAATGATGCAATAAGAGGAAATAACATAAGAAAAGGGCACTTCAATGATTAGCCTAAGAAATAGTAAACATGAAAGCAAGATAAGATAAATTGATTGTTGATTATACCTTCATGCGGCTCCTTCCTTGGTTGGCCCTTGATCTTTGGATGTCTTGTGTGCTCCTTAGATGGCAATGGAGTTAAATGGATGCAAGATGCAAGATGGATTGATGAGAAATGCTATGGACAAAGCTAAAATGCTGCAAATGACAATTTGGCAAGAGTTTGGTAGCAAAAGATTTGATCCCCAAAATGGGAGAAATGAGGGGGGATTTATAGGATAATGGGAATTCTCTAGAGAATTCAATGGTTGAGATTGATCCAACAAGATCAAGATGAAGGGCTATGGTGAGTTGAGGACTCACAAGCCCTCACATCTTGAGATGTGGAATGTGAGATGTCTTAGGGTGGAATGATGTGGAAATGAGGTGGAAGAGAAGTACATGAGGTGGAAGAAGGACAAGTACCTTGGGGGATGAGAAGATTCCTTGGAGGAATAAAAAATGAATTAAAAATTCACAATGATTGGAAGAATCTAGTGGATAAGAGAGGGTCTCCAAAAAATTGGAGATTTGTCACATGTGGGTGATGTGACAAGTCTAAGGTTCTAGAAGTCCTTGGCACATGTAAAGTGACAAGTCAAGCCTTCTAGAACTTTGCATGGGGATGGGGAAGACTTTGGAAAGATAAAAGTGAATTAAAAACTCACATGGGAAAGAGAGGAGCCTTGGATGAATAAATGTGAATTAAAAATTCACATGGGAAAGAGTCAAGGCCAAAAAAGGAAAATGGGAAGGTTGACCAAAAAAGGTATGTCAAATGTGGCTAATGACTTTGATTAAGGTTGTGCAAACCCAAGATTAGGATAATTAATGAGGAATTAGAGGCAAGTGGGAGATTATGGAGGATGTGACACTTAATCAAGATTAAGTGGTGCACATCTTAATCACAGATTAATTAATTTAATTTGGATTAAAAGAGGGTTATGGAGAATGTGACAAGGAGAGAGAAAAAGAAGAATTAAAAATTGGTTTTAATCCAAATGGGTTAAAAGACTAAATTAATTATTTAATTTAGAAAAGAAAGGGATAAGGTAAAGTATTTAATTTATTTAATTACATACTTTAGGAACCTTAAGCAGAAAATGAAATAATGATTAAATAAATTATTTAATCACTAATAATGAAATAGATGAATAGAGTAGATGATTTTGATCATATAAAAGTGATCAAATTTTGATGTCTACATTTTTCCCCTCTTCGAAGTATCGTTAGAATAACCGTGCTTCGAAGAAAAGAAAGTGCAGATGACTCTATAGAGGAAGTAACTGGAAGATGATGCCCCAACGTGGGGACGAGGACCTAAGTTGTCCAATTAGTGGGGAATGAATGAAGATGCCCCAATGTTGGAGGGGAATGACCATGACAAGGAAAATAGGTAAATGTGAAGGGTATGCCCCTCGAGAGGATGACAAGGGAAAAAGAGGGGTCCCGGGCAACTTCTCGATAGGAAGAAATAGATGGTATAGTTGGAAAGAGGGCAAAAAATTAGGCAAGTTTTCCTTTTGAAAGAAGTCAATTGGACAAATGGGGTTCAAATGGCGTCCCCGGGAAGGGAAGGGATTAGTTCAAGGAAAAAAAGGTAAATAAGAAGTAAAAAAATACCCCTTAAAAAGGGAGGGAAAAAAGAGGGGTCCCGGATGACTTCTTGATAGGAATAAATGAAAGGTATGGTTGGAAAGATCTTGAAAAACTAAGCAAGTTTTCCTTTTGAACAAAGTCGATCCAATGCACGGTTTGCAAATGGCGGCCCCGAGAAGAAAAGGGAAAAAAAGTGTTGTAGAGGGGCGGATTTGCCCCACTGCAGAAGGGAAAATTTGCCCCGAGAAGGGTAGATCCATCCCGGGAGGGTGGGTCCGCCCTGGAAAGGGGCGGGTCCACCCTGGGAAGGGGCAGATCCGCCCCGAGAGGGCGGGTCCACCCCAGGAGGGCGGGTTCGCCCCAGGAAGGGGAAAATCCGCCTCGGGAAGGGGCAGATCCGCCCCGGGAGGGCAGGTCCGCCTCAAAAAGGGGCGGGTCCGCCCTGGGAGGGCATGTCCGCCCCGAAAAGGGGCAGATCCGCCCTGAGAAAAGGGCGGAAGGGCGGATGAGTGAGGAAGGATGAAGGGATGTGGGAAAAGATGAAAGATGAGATGATGAAAGGGGATACAAAGATGATGGAATGGAAAATGAAATGAAATCCTAATGCAATTTTCCATCGTTTGAGCACTAATTTTTGTTATAGCATAAGACACCAGGCGTCACAGTATGTAAACCAAGACGAATTAGTGTCTAATGCATAAAAACAAACACAACAAACAAGAAGGCTATCCCAACACCCCAAAGTCGCGATGACTTTGGTCAGGCCAGGTACTGGAATAACCACAAGCACAAAAGGATGCCCCAACGTAACACAAGACCTCAAGGATCTTGGTGGGTACTTTGTGGGACAACTAAGAAGAAAAAAACAGATAAAAGAACAAGATATGCCCCTATGTTTACTAGTCAAAGCACACCATGATATGATGGATCAAGGTGACCATGACAAGTGATTATAGGGAGTTCAAATGATAAACAAAAGCCAAAAGCATCAAAAGATCACAATCAATTTCCAATGTCCTTTGCCATAGGATCAAGATGATGGATGGGGTTGATGAGGTCTGTTAGGAAGGATACATCCTGTTGAGACTGATGATGGATAGTAAACTAAAAGATCGATAAGACGCAAGATACTAGAAACCGATTGGATCTTGTGATACAAATGACTGTTGTTTGTAAGCACCAGCTAGGATAGGCACATACTTGATGACAGGACAAGATGGTAGGACGACAAGACAACACACCCTTAAGACCAAGGGGCTCGAGGGTTGATCAAAGATCAACCTTGCCTACATGAAAGCGCAGAGCCCTCGTAGTTCGATAAAAGACCATGGATAAAAGTGGAAAGAGGACAATGAAGACCTCGATGGATGAAAAAGACCAGATGGAAAAACGCCCAGGGGGCAGATCAAATGATTGACCTTGCCTACGTGAAAGCGCAAGGGCAATGTAGTTCGACACAAGGCCAAAGACAGACGATGGAAGAGGACAAGACAAACAAAAGACAGAACCCCGGGGGTGGATCAAATGATCGACCTTGCCTACATGAAAGCGCAGGGGCAACGTAGTTCAACAAGAGACCGACGACAGGCAACGGATGACCACGATAAATGGATGGAGCGGATATGATGAGCCAGGAGAGGCCGTACAGATGGGATGGATGATATGTTGGATGTGGGTTATGCAAAGCTCAGGGATGGGATAGTGATCTAGATTATTAGAAGATGAATTGGGAGGATGAGAGGATGTATAGATGAATGATGAAGAGTGATAAGATATCATAAAGATGTAAGAAATAGATAGGAGTGATGATAGTGAGATAGCATGGCATTGGATTGCATGAGGGTAGCCTATAGCTAGATACCAATGACAATGGATGATGAGATAGGAGGAAAATGAAGGGAAATGGATGGATGGATAAGAAGATGCTAGGATAGGTGGATAGAGGGATAAGGAATTGGAAGGATGGAATGGATTAGTGGATGGATAAATGTATGGGAAGATAGGGGTGAAAAGATGGAAAATGACTAGTGGATGAGAGTATAGGAAGATAAGGATTGGGAGATGGCAGGGATTACTGGATGGATAAATGGATGAGGAGATAAGGATGGGTAGGATGGGGAGATGGAGAGGATGGATGGATGATGTTTCAAGGATTCAATTGTAAATAAGGAGATTCCCCCACTCTAGATGTGTTATGCAGGACAAGGAAAGAGGGATAGGAGGATGGGTGGATAAGGGAGTGAGATGGGCAATGGAAGATAGATAGAGGTAGATAGGATGCATGGACAATGGAAGATAGATAGAGGTGGGTAGGATGCATGGAAAATGGAAGATAGAGAGGTGGATAAGGAATATGATGGTGGATGGATGAAGGGAATATATGCCAAGAGGTATCCAAAGAATGGTGGATGGATCGAGATTATTAGAAGATGAATTAGGAGGATGAGAGGATGTATAGATGAATGATGAAGAGTAATAGGATAGGAGGAAGATGTAGGAAATAAATAGGAGTGATGATAGTGAGATAGCATGGCATTGGATTGCATGGAGGTAGCCTATAGCTAGATACCAATGACAAGGAATTATGAGATGGAAGGAAAGTGGATGGATTGATAAAGATGGGGAGATAGAAAGATGCTAGGATAGATGGATAGAAGAATAAGGATTTGGAAAGATGACATGGATTACTGGGTAGATAAATGGATGAGGAGATAAGGATGAAAATATGGAAAAGGACTAGTGGATGGGTAGATAGGAAGATAAGGATGGGGAGATGGATGGTGTCACCAAGGACTAAGACACAAAGAAGGAGATGCCCCCACTCTAGATGTGTCATGTGTGATGAGGCAAGAGGGAAGGAAGATAGAAGGATGGGGAAATAAAGGAGCAAATGGATATGGATTGTAGTAGGATGGGTGGGAAAGGAAGGTAGATGGATGTGGATAGGATGCATGGATCAGAAAAGTAGATGGGGGGGATGAGGAAAATGATAGTGGATGAGGGGAAAATATGCTAAGAGATGTCCAAAGCATGTATATATATGTGCCCCTGTCTTTATCAAGATCACAAGGAAGATGGAGGGATTGGGATGTGAATGGGGGATGATGGGTAAGATGTGGAAGATAGGAAAATGTAGGAGATGGAGGAAAGGAATGCGTAAGTGGATGTTGCCCCCAATCGGGGAAGGAGACTAGATGGGGAATTTACGCATGATCCCTGTTTGCTAGGTTTTCATCATGGTACTTATCCAAGGCGCTTGTTTTCCAAGTTTTCACCATTGGACAAATGATTTTCTCTTTATTAATATTTATTTTATTTATTTATTTGTATTTTTCTGATTTTTTCTCCTTTTTTTAATTTTTTTTTTAATTTTATTTTTTGGACTAGGATGTGGATGAAGATGGATAAAGATAGGGATATGGATATGCAGATTTGGAGTATATTTGATAAGGAGATGGATGAAGGACTCAAGCATCAAGTTCCATATGAGGTAATAAGAGCCCACATGTAAAGTGACCAGTGGATGTTGGTACAACCTTAGTAGTTTAAATGAATTATGCAAGAGGATGAATCAAAGGGGTTGGACGGGGGAGATAGGGGGTATAGTGGATGGGGTGTTGAAAAGTGAATGGATGGAATGATGGAGTGGATGTGTGATAGGGGAAGGTGTTCAGGACCAACATTGGCACATGTGGTGGATGTGAAAATATAGATGGAGGAATGGATGGAGAGGGTGGCGATAATGGAGGAGTTGGGATAGTGATTTTTGGGATGTAGGGACCCAAAATAGATTTAGGAGATGGAGGAGGTGAATTATTTTTTGGGGGAATAACAACTTTGGATGTCGTCATGGATTTTTCATTTGAAGGTATGGCACCTTTTTTCTTTGGAATCCACATGGTTTTTATTTTTGCTTTGGTGGGCCTTTGTGGCCTTTTGGATTGATTTGGAATTTGGACTTGATTTTTCTTTTCTTCAACATGCCTTTTGAAGGGGACATGAGGAGCTTTAGATTCATGTCGACATTTGGATTTATACATTTTTGCTTTGGCATCCAAAGTGCTTTTAGTAGCAAGGGGATAGATGTGAGGAGATGGATGATGTGGAGCGATGGAGGTAGGGTTATATGGATTATGTGTAGATGGAGAATGTGTAGGTATGTGCCTGTTTTGATCCTGATTAGGAGTTATGAAGGTGGGATTTTTATGCTGTGTACAAGGGAGAGGGGGTGGATGAATGAAAGGATGAATAGGATAAGATGGAGGGGGTGATTTTGGGATATAGGGACCCAAAATAGATGGTGTATATGCAGGATGAGTGATGGTCGATGGAGGCACATAAGGACCCAAAATGGATTTAGAGGATGAGGGAGGAAGATGGATGGTTGTTTTGAGGTAATATGATGGAGGAGGGGGGATGGCAGAAAATGACTTGGTAGAACGATGGAAAGTACCTCTTGTGCCTTTAGAAGAGGATCGTTTAGGATGTACAAAGGTTGTAACAACATCTTTAGAGTGCGGGTTCTGGGAGATATATCCAAGTCCATGTGTGCTTGGATGTTCTTTGGCTTGGATGGGCTCTAAAGTACCTTGCTCATGAAGGCCTAAACATTTTCCTTGATAGTTCATGCTTTGTAGCATGAGATTTATGGTAGGATTCTTATTCTCTTGGAAGCATGATACGATCACATTAGTAGGTGGAAGAGGTAGGGTGGTGCATATGCGTTGTTTTTCTTCTATAAGAATGCCACCACGGAGAAGTGTAATGTGACCAAGGTGATACAAAAGTGGCATTGGGATGGGCGATGAAGGATCATGCGATGGAGATGAGGGGATAGCAACATCAGGAGGAATGAGTGATAAGGGATCAGGAGAGGGATTAGGGAAGATGATAGGATCTGGATTTTTGGTAGTGGATGATGAGGGTTCATGAGATAGAGTAATTGGATCTTGAATGCAAAGGGAATCATGGGATAAAGTGAATGAGCTAGTGTGATCTTGAGATGGGGTGGATGGGAGGATAGGAATCATGAGATGGGATGGATGGGGGATTATTATCTTGGGATGTAGTGGATGGGATGGGAGGATCTTGATTTGGAGAAGGGGATATGCTTGTATGCTTTGGATCAAGCTCTTGGCATGAATCATCTTGTGTGGGATGTATGATGATGGAAGAGTGTTGGAGGGACGCCTCAATTGGGGGAGATAGGAGGATGGAGGATTCATGAAGGTTATGGGATTGAAGTTTGTGAATATTAGGACTGGGAGGAGGGGATTAGATGTCTTCAATGGATTGGGTGGATATAGGAGTAGAGGATGGGGATTTAATGGATTCGATGGGTTTGACCGGCTCAACCATTTGGAAAATGTTAGGAATGGTGATGGGAGGGATAGGTCTAGGATGGAGGAGGGCCTCATCACTAGTGACAGTACATGATAGAGTGGAAAGGCATGATGTCTCTTCTTGCATGAGTCCTTGGGCGACATTTGGAAGGGATGTAGGATTAGGTAGAGTGATGGGAATGGATGGAGGATTAGGATTAGGGATTGGTGGATTAGGATTAGACGTGGGGATGTGATTGGATGGAGGACTAGGAGATGGAGGATTGAGATTAGATGAAGGTATGGGATTGGATGTAGGATTAGGATTAAGAATTGGAGGATTATATGAGTGGATGTGTGGATGAGGATTAGATGTATAACTATGAGGAGATGGAGGATTAGGATTAGATGAGTGGATGGGATTGGATGTAGGACTAGGAGGAGATGGAGGATTAGGATTAATAATTGGAGGATTATATGAGTGGATGTGTGGATGAGGATTAGATGTAGAACTAGGAGGAGATGGAGGATTATGATTAGGTGAGTGGATGGGACTAGATGGGGGACTAGGAGTGGTTGGAGGAGATGGAGGATTAAGATATAATGCGAGAAAAGGGAAAGTGGCATAGGAGGATGTGGATGTTGGATTAGATTGGGAAGACGGGGATGGTGAGTGATAGTAGGAAGATGTAGATGAAGGATTAGAATGGGCAGATGTGGAATTAATGTAAGGATATTGGGATGGGGGATCGTGATAGGAAGGTGTGGATGTTGGATTAGGATGGGAAGATTGAGGTGGTGGACCACCATAGGAAGACATGTATGGTGAGTTGGCATAGGAGGATATGGATGGTAGATTAGGATGAGAGGATTGAGATGGTGGATTAAGATAGGAGGAATATTGGGATGGGGGATTGTGATAGGAAGGTGTGGGTGTTGGATTAGGATTGGAAGATTGGGATGTGGATTAAGGTAGAGGTATTGGGATTGTTCATGATGATAAGGATAAGAGGATGTGGATGTTGGATAGGATAGAGGTTGAAAGGGAGGACATGATAAATATGTCGATGGTGAGGATGTTGGATATCCCTTGTCAAGGGTAGCATAAGAACCATTATTAGATGTGGATGAAGGCATGGTGGGATAGTTTGAAGGAGTAGTGGGATTTTGGGAGGCAGTTGGAGAGAGCTTGCTAGCAATGATAGCATCAAGGGGATCTATATAACAATCTTCATGATCAACAAGATTTTTGTTATCATCATCAACGAAGTTAGGAATCCCCTTGACTACTATTATTGGTCATGTGAGAGGGGGGTAAAGATTCATGATGGATACAGATTAGAAGGAAAGAATAGATGATGGATAGAAAACTAGGATGTATTGGAAGCTCATATGGGGATTGGATGAAAGCTCAGATTGGGATTGGATGATGGATCAATTGATGATTGGATAAGGATTGGTTGATGGATGATTTTGATTGGATGATGGGATTTTGATAGATTTGGATAGATTGGATTGGATTGTTTGGATAATTTGATGAATCAATTGATGATGTATCAATTTGATGATTTTGGATGAGGATTGGATTTGATGGAAAGGGTCCTAAACCCAATTCGGGAACCACCCTAGGTGACTTAATACGCTTGTTGATCGGATTAAACTGGTTAATCAATGATCACGACACCAAATCCGCCTTGAGATAGAATGGGATTGATTTGGGCCAATGATGTTGACTTACAACACAAATACGCCTCAAGATAGAATTGGATTGATTAGGTTGAAGACAAGGATTGATATGTAGGATAACGATCAAACTTAACGCCTTGGTCAATTCGGGAGATAACTCCTAAGACAAGATTTAAGGGATTTTGTGTTGAGAGATGATGATGAATGCAAATGGAAGAGGTGTTGTTGAATTGATCTTTTTGGAAAGTGCAAATGTTTAGGTCACACGGTAAGATGGGTATCCCAAATGGTGGAATGATCAATGAGAATGTGATAAAATGATGTTTTAGAATGGTTAAATGGAGGTTTGGAATGGTCAAATAGATGTTTGGATTGGTTAGATGAGTGTTTAGGATGATCAAATGGTCAAATGGAGACTCAAAGTGGTTAAATGAAGGTTTGGAATGGTCAAATGGATGTTTGGATTGGTTAGATGAGTGTTTAGGATGATCAAATGGTCAAATGGAGACTTTGGGAGTTCAAACGGGGGTTTAGAATGGTCAAATGGATGAAATTGTCTATTCAGGGGGCGTATTCGCACTTCTGTAGTAAAAATTGTCAAAAACGTCACAACAGGGGGGCGTATCCGCACTTCTACAGTAAAAAATGTCAAAACAGGGGGGCGTATCCGCACTTTTGCAGTGAAAAATGCTGGAACAGGGGGGCGTATCCGCACTTTTGCAGTGAGAAATGTTGAAATAGGGGGGCATATCCGCACTTCTACAGTGAGAAATGCTGAAACAGGGGGTGTATCTGCACTTCTGTAGTGAAAAGTGCTAAAACAAGGGGGAAAATTCACCCCTCTGCAAGAAAATAGTGACTTGGTTTGGATGAAGGATTATGGCAAGGACTTAAAATGACTTAATGAAGGTTTGACTTATCAAAATTTACTGGTTTTTCATAGAAAGACATTTTGAACAAGCACAATCCTATGATTAGTATTAAGGGGTATGGCTAGTAAGGTCTTACTCTAGGATGAATAAGGTTTCTAGGGAGTCCTCGATATACGCTCGGTACATGAGGCACAACCGTGAACACCAGTTTGTCACAAGCATGAGTCGGGAACCCCAGCGAGATATTGAAAGGCTCAGACCAACTCTTCACGTCTATCTAGGTATCACCCTAGCTTCGACATTTCACCAATTACGACGCAACTAGATTGGGGTATAGCTTTGGCTCTCCCCCCTTTATATACCCCATCGATACGCATGGTTGGGATTGTCTCTTGGGGTGATGAAATCCCCAAGCAGGTCCCGCTAAGAAGAAGACACTAATCGTTTCCAACTACCCCCGTCGGATCCACACAAAGTCCAAAGGGGGGAGGTGAAAACAAACTAATTCCCCCTTAGGGTAACACAAATAAAACAAACAACAAGTAGCAAATATTACTTTCCCCTACTTATACTAAGTAAATAGATAAAACAGTAAGGAAAGACTTCAAAAATCATAATAAAACAAAGGCCCTGCAAGCAAATGTTAGTTGTTTTATCTTTTTCCCTTTGTGATTTTCAGAAAAATATTCAAGATATCAGCAAAAAATCTGACTTCACCCACCAACAAACAGGGTTAGAGGATTAGAGCACAAAACAGCAAAAGAAAGAGACAAAAACGAAGCTAAAATGCAACTTTTTTACATTCCCGAACGTGCTGTTTAGGGAAAATACGCCCCTCTGTAGAAAACAGTTAGCAAAAACGAACACAAGGGCGTATCTGCACTTCTGCAGAAAATAGTTAGGCAAAAACGTCGGAACGTGGGGGCGTATCTGCACTTCTGCAGGAAACAGTTAGGCAAAAACGTCGGAACACGAGGGCGTATCCGCACTTCTGTAGGAAACAGTTAGGCAAAAATGTCAGAATGCGGGGGCGTATTCTCACTTCTGCAAAAAAATAGTTAGCAAAAACGTCGAAACACGAGGGCGTGTCCGCACTTCTGCACAAAAACAGTTAGCAAAAACGTCAGAACGCGAGGGCGTATCCGCACTTCTGCAGTAAAAACTGTCAGAAACGTAGGATCCTGAGGGTGTATCCGCACTTCTGCAGTAAAAACTGTCAAAAACGTCGAATCGTGAGGGCGTATCCGCACTTCTGCAGTAAAAAATGTCAAAAATGTCGGATCATGAGGGTGTATTTGCACTTCTGCAGTAAAAACTGTCAGAAACGTCGGATCGTGAGGGCGTATTTGCCCTTCTGCAGCGCCCGAGAGGGAAAATCTACCCCTCTGCAATCTGAACCTGCAAACAAGTTAAACAACAAAAAACGTAAAAGAAAGAGACCCTTTTGTGGGTCCCACCAGGCGTGCCGAGAAATGTGATCCTTTTAAAAATGTCAAGTCCTAATGTGAGATGCTAAAATGATGCAATAAGAGGAAATAACATAAGAAAAGGGCACCTCAATGATTAGCCTAAGAAATAGTAAACATGAAAGCAAGATAAGATAAATTGATTGTTGATTATACCTTCATGCGGCTCCTTCCTTGGTTGGCCCTTGATATTTGGATGTATTGTGTGCTCCTTAGATGGCAATGGAGTTAAATGGATGCAAGATGCAAGATAGATTGATGAGAAATGCTATGGACAAAGCTAAAATGCTACAAATGACAATTTGGCAAGAGTTTGGTAGCAAAAGATTTGATCCCCAAAATGGGAGAAATGAGGGGGGATTTATAGGATAATTGGAATTCTCTAGAGAATTAAATGGTTGAGATTGATCCAACAGGATCAAGATGAAGGGCTATGGTGAGTTGAGGACTCACAAGCCCTCACATCTTGACATGTGGAATGTGAGATGTCTTAGGGTGGAATGATGTGGAAATGAGGTGGAAGAGAGGTACATAGGGTGGAAGAAGGACAAGTACCTTAGGGGATGAGAAGATTCCTTAGAGGAATAAAAAATGAATTAAAAATTCACAATAATTGGAAGAATCTAGTGGATAAGAGAGGGTCTCCAAAAAATTGGAGATTTGTCACATGTGGGTGATGTGACAAGTCCAAGGTTCTAGAAGTCATTGGCACATGTAAAGTGACAAGTCAAACCTTCTAGAACTTTGCATGGGGATGAGGAAGACTTTGGAAAGATAAAAGTGAATTAAAAATTCACATGGGGAAAAGAGGAGCCTTGGATGAATAAATGTGAATTAAAAATTCATATGGGAAAGAGAGTCAAGGCCAAAAAAGGCAAATGGGAAGGTTGACCAAAAAAGGTATGCCAAATGTGGCTAACTACTTTGATTTAGGTTGTGCAAACCCAAGATTAGGATAATTAATGAGGAATTAGAGGCAAGTGGGAGATTATGGAGGATGTGACACTTAATCAAGATTAAGTGGTGCACATCCTAATCACAGATTAATTAATTTAATCTGGATTAAAAGAGGGTTATGGAGAATGTGACAAGGAGAGAGGAAAAGAGGAATTAAAAATTGGTTTTAATCCAAATGGGTTAAAAGACTAAATTAATTATTTAATTTAGAAAAGAAAGGGATAAGGTAAAGTATTTAATTTATTTAATTACATACTTTAGGAACCTTAGGCAGAAAATTAAATAATGATTAAATAAATTATTTAATCACTAATAATAAAATAGATGAATAGAGTTGACAATTTTGATCATATGAAAGTGATCAAATTTGGATGTCTACAATTTCCAAGGTAACCGTAATATCCAGCCCTCGAATATTAGCCTTCTGGTTGCAAAAATTATAGGTGAATTCCAACACAACTCTCTCATCAAACCCTCTCAGTCGTTTGAAATAAACATCCCAATGGGCCTTCTAAAGTTCTGCATAAGCTTCGACATGCATTTTTAAATTTTGCAGAGTGATTGGCTCATGACACGGGTGGTAACCTCTTGGCATGTTCATAGAAACTCATTGTAGCTCAATACCAATGACTTGGACAAATATGGTTTTAGGTAAGGAGGCTTAACAGTAACGAGTGCTAAATCCATAAATGAATACTTTGCAGGGAATGACAAGTATAGTTTTAATGGGACATTAATGCAAAGATAATAACGGTCATAACCCTTGGAAGAAATGATGACAGTGACAACCCTTCCCCTAGCTAATTGGTTGAACCGTCCATGGGGTAACGTGCCATTTGATAGAAGGAAACACAAAATATAAAATAAAAGAAAGAAAAAAACTAAGAAAAATAAATTACTGATCACCACGAGGGAGAGACGAGCTCAAACGGGAAGCAGGTATGGCACATGCCTCGAAATGATGAAATAGTGTATGTCGGAGATCAAATATCTGCAAAGATGTGATCGAAAATAAAGTGGATGGAACAAGTGAGACGTCATACAACACGGATGACAATTGTCAAGAGTAGATCGCCTAAAAGGGACAACTAGGCGGTAATAATGGAAAGAGATGTGGCGGTATGGAGGACGAATGCTTCCAAGTGGCCGAGAAGGAGACGATGGTAGTAGGATAGGTAAGCAGAGCATCCGCGGGTGTAGGAAGATGACCAATGAGGATTGGCTAGCGAGCGAGCCACCATGTGGGAAGAAAAGAAATTGTTGAGGCCGACAAAGATATGAGAATGGACCAAGCGACCAGCCGCGAGAAGTGAACACCTCACAGTGGAACAAAAGGCTTCTAGCAAGGAAAAAATAGGAACTCGGGCCAAAAGAAACACTCAACAGTGCCTGTCACCAAAAAGGACAAGAAGATATTGTAAGTCGTATAATGGTTGTTGGCTGTAAACCACAAATAACCATGATAACGGGAAAGGTGAAATCATAAATGGAGTTGTGTAGAAACCGACCAGGAATGGGGAAATGATATGAAAGGTGAGAGGTCTAAAAAAAATGAATGGAGAGAGGGACTCACACACCAGCAACAGAAAACAAGATAGATCCTGGCGGGAAAAATGACAAGAAGACATTTTTTTTTAACGACAATACACCGCCGATTGCCCGGTTTTAAATCTACCACCGCCTGGTAGCGCCAAAAAAATTGGTTTTCACTAATAAGTTTATTCAATGGGTAATGCTCGTCAGAAACCGGTTTTTGAACATTAATTGGCCAACAATTCCCAAAAGGGTTTTTATTGTTGGATCTTTTATTGCATTTTTTTTTAATATTGATCAATCTCGAAGGAGGGAAAAAGGAACAATAGTAAGTTCATGTGCCACCTCTAAAAAGAAAGCTTCTTTGGAAAGATGCTTCTTGTATAGTTTGAGGTGGTGACCATTGACAAAGAGAGTTCTTCTTTTAGAGTCCACTGTATAAAGACAAACAATGCCAACAACATCTACAGTATGGATCTCGTAGGGTCCTAGTCACCACATGTGAAACTTTCCCTTTAAGTCTTGCAAGCATGAGTCGTATAAAAGTGCCCAATCTCCAGGTTGGAATAATCGTTGTCAGATGTGATGGTCATGCCATAGAGCACGTTGTTTCTGAACAACCTCGGTGTGAAAGATTTCTTCCTGACGCAATTCATCTAAGGAATGTAGTTGATCAATGCATGCCTTTTGTGCATTAGAAAGACTCATACCCAATTTTAGTGCAATGCGAAGAGTTTTTATCTCAAACTCAATGGGAAGGACTGCCTTCTTATCATAGACAAGTTCATAAGGGGTCATACTAGTGGTGGTCTTCCATGTTGTTTAATAGGCCCACATAGGTTCAGGGAGTCGTGTAGCCCAATTGCGCTTATGAAGAGCAACTGTCTTAGTAAGAATATTCTCAATCTCTCTATTGGTGACTTCTACCTACCCATTGGCTTGAGGGTGATAAGGTGTAGACTTGTCATGGCGAATTTCATACTCACAAACCAAGGCAAAAATGAGCTCAGATGTGAATTGTGGTCCTTGATCTATGGTTA
>CM021102.1:562064788-562215290 GCA_007115665.2 Sequoiadendron giganteum
GAAAGGAAATATACATTTTGAATCAGTATTCAAAAGCTATTATTTTACGATATATCATTGTCATGAATATTTCTTATTGAAAATAGGTAAATAAAAATAAGTCTAGATCCCAATATTATTCAGGTAAGGTCAAACCCTTTTTCTTTTCTTTTTTTATTATGGATTTGTTTGACTTGTTTCGAACTTTCGGTATGCTGGTCTATATTAGGTATTATATAGAGGTTTTCATTCTATTTTTTGGAAGAATGAATACTAAGTTAACAATGGAAAAATATTGACTGATATTTTTGTTTCCCAGGAGATTCGTGCAACAGAAGATCTTGAATTTGAGACTTTTTATACAAAAAATATTCTTTTGAACGAAGGTATTTGTGCTTAGATGGTGACCTAGGATCAACTTCATGAAAATGCTATATTCCCTGAGGAGGTTCTACCTTGTGGAAACACTATTTAAGGGAACTCTACCGATATTTCACTCTATTCTACTTCACTTTCTCACTCAAAAAACACAAGGGGTGATATTACATATGATAGAATATGTAATCAATTCTAAAATTTATAACCAATTAACTTATAAAATAGGAGATTTTTTATGATGACTTCTTTAGCTGCTTTTGTATTGTTGTGGATAGAGAGAGGTGTTCTGATAATATTGTTTGGGATATATTATGGTTTCTTAGCGGCATTGCCAATTGGTCCAGCTTAAATGTATTATGTTAGGTCCATATTACTGCAAGATCAAATAGTTGATAGGAATAATAATAATAATATTCCTACAGGAAAATTGATTCTTAGTGGTTCTTTTATAGGGAAATTTATAGTCTTTTCATCGATTTATCTTTCCCCTATTTATATAGGGTTATTTAAACCTCACACGATGACTCTAACGTTTGTGTTAGTCTTCTTATTTCTTTTTATTAGAATACTCTTCTTCAATCTATTATTCCCTTGAATTAGAAATCTTGTAATAGAGTTTTTTTTTGGAGTAGCTCTCCAATTGTTGAATCTTGCCCTTTTTCGGTAAATATGTGTTTTCAAGATTAGTGAACATGATGTTGTTTACGTATACAGAAACCTCTTATTTCTGCTAAGTACTGTAGTTGGATGGTTGAGTGGACAAATTCTATTTGTCAAAATGACAAAATCTTATATTCACGTGTCAAAGGAAATACACCTTTAAAATTAGGAAAGAAAAGGCATCTATTTGCTTTCACTTTCCAAGTTATTTTATTTGGTTAGTTTATGTTGACATGTTATGGGAGACGTTCATCATTTGTCCTGACTAAATGGAATAACCAAAGATCCTTTATTTAGGGTCCTCTACAAGAGATAGAACATGACACAAAAGAATGCATTGCTAAGAAAAATAAAATTTTCAATACAAAAAACAACAACGGATAGACTTAAAAAAGTTTATAAGAGAAAGAAAGCTCCTGAAAAATCTTTTATTAATAAAGAACTTGTTTCTATTCCTTCTCTTTCAAAGAAACTAATCAGAGTTTTGTCATTAAAATACTTGGATAAGGACACTAAAAAAAAATCAGTTTTATCAAACATGTGTATAAAACCATGGCCATTAATATTTTTTTATTCTAATCAATTCAACCTCCCCCAACTATATGTTGATGTAGGGAATCTCATTCTTCATGGTCTTGTGAAGAATCGGGTCGTTGAATATTTCTTCAATGTTTGTCTCAATGATGGACATCAAAGACTTTCTTTCATAGCTCCACCTAGTATGCCTTTCTTTTCCAAAATGGTAAATTTGGGCAATCAAAGTCTTGATCCAAATCAAGATTCCATTGATGAATGGCTAGTTATAAAACTAGAGAAAATATCTTATTTAGCTAAAGACCTTGAAGACCGAGTGAGAGCTCTAAGAAATCGATCTCCTCTTGTAGATGTGATTCCCGATAGAATATTGGATTTTAAAATTGATTTGCATTCTCCAAGAAAGGGGCTATCAATAGTCCTATAGGTATTGAAGCCAATAAAAGGATGCCTAATAATTTATTAGGTACTCTACAAAGTATTTAAATACAAGGAAAAAATACCATTCATGTAATATTTCCAAAGGAGTTGCAAATGGGTTTGTCAGTTCACCAATCATTGATGGTTCTAGAATTGCTAAACCTACAATACATGCAATAGTACTAAAAATAACTACTGGAAAAATATATAAGAGATCATTGGGCCAAGCGGGCTCACCATAATAATCATGTCCCATGCCTTTAGCTAATTTAGCCCTTAATACAGGATCATTCAAGTCAAGTTTCTTTGTTATTGGGATAAGTAGATTATTATGAATGAATCTATCCCCTGAAAGAACCAAACATGTCAATTTGGATCATCTGGCTCAAGAAATAATTGAAATAAAAATAATGAATGATGTATCATTAGAATAAGTATAACTAAGAAGATCTATATAAAATTCATAATTTTATTGTTTTGTATACCTAGTACCCAAGTAAGCTCACAAATTAGATAAGTGGTCTTTTTCATTCTTTAGACCCCTTCTTTTAATTTGATAGTTTACCCTATTGAAATGCAAGGGAAATGCATACATTTTCATATTATGAAAAGGAAATGAAATTGAAGTAATAAATTGGACTTATGAATGTTATTACTATTACTTGGATCTTATGGAGCCTATTTCAGACTTGATCATAAAAATAACTCTCTTGGAACACAACAAAGTGCTTTCCTTTTACTTAGGTTCTAAACTTCTTATTTTTAGAAAGAAAATTGGGATAGAGACACATTTCATGATGAATCTTTATATGGCAGATCCTAAAATTGATCTGCATGACCTAACCAATAGTTCAAGTCACACACTTCCATAATCCATTTTCTCCATCTAAGATGAGTATCTACTTTAATTCTTTGTATTAAATAAATAATACTTCAAAATTGAAGTGCTAATGATTCAACAACTATCTTTGTAGCTTTAGAAAGTTTAAGTCTATATTCTTACCTATAATCTAGATATAACAAAAGAGATGTACAGTCTAATGAGGCTATTATGAGATATTTACTTATGGGTGGAACGAGTTCTTCCATTCTTGTTTATGGTATTTCTTGGCTATATGGTCTATCTGGAGGAGAGATTGAACTTCAAGAAATAGTCAATGATCTTATCAATACACAAATGTATAACTCTCCAAGAATTTGGATTGCACTACTATCTATAGTAGTAGGAATTGCATTCAAGATTTCTCTAGTTCCTTTTCATCAATGGAACCCTGATGTATATGAAGGAGTGTGATTCATTTTGAAAATTATTACATTTCTAAATCTCCTTAAATTAGAGATGTTTCTATTTATAAAAAGTCTATAGACATGTGGAAGAAAGACTATTATTCCCACTTGGACTAAGACATCACTTTTACCAAAAAAAATGAATTGAAATAAGGTAAAGCAAAGTAAGAAACAAACTAATTTTTTTGATTGAATAAACAAATAACTTTAACAAGTTAGTTGTTACAAGTAGTTTTTACAAAGGATCAGATTAATGACATGTACAATCTTTTTATTCTTAATGTAGATGCTACATAGTAAGTTTTTATTCTTCAAAAACTACAAGTGTAAAAAAAGGCATGCATCGACAAAAAATATTACCCTAAGATGAACATCTCATGACTATTCAAAATAAATTAAATTAGATGCTTTTCTTTTTTCTTTTTAACTCTTTCATAGCCGAATTTAAAAAATAAGAAAAAAATATGATTTACCATAATAACCGCTGAGTAAGGATTCCTTGAAAAGTTAAGAATTAATGATTCTTTCTATCAAAAGAATAGATTCAATCTTATGCATACACGAGGAAGGTAATAAAAAAAAGAGAATCAAATGATTATGCTAATATTTTTATCACTTAGGAGCCGTGCGAGAAGAAAGTCTCATGCACAGTTTTGAATGAGAGAAAAGAGGGAGAATTCCTCTTTTCGAATCTAACTCTCTCACTCTAGTCATTTCTTTTATTTCTGTTATTTCAAAAGTAGCTACTTCAACTTTAGCCACTAGAATTTTTTAATTTATTTTTTATTTCTCATTGAATAAATGGCATCTTCTTTTGGAAATATTACCTATTCTTAGTATGAGATTAGGGAATTTAATTGATATTACTCAAACAAGCATAAAATGTATGCTTGCATATTCATCGATAGGCCAAATTGGATATATCCTTATTGGAAAAATTGATAGAGACTCAAATAATGGATATGTGAGTGTAATAACTTATATTTTGCTCTATATTTTTATGAATTTAGGAAATTTTTCTTGTATTTTATTATTCGATCTAAGTATAGGAATAGAAAGCATTCACGATTATGCAAGATTATATATGAAAGACCCTTTTTCAAGTTTGTCTTTATCTTTATGTCTGCTATCTCTAGGAGGTATTCCTCCATTAGCAGGTTTTTTGGAAAACTTTATCTATTTTGGTGTGGATGGTAAGCAGGCTCCTATTTATTGGTTTCGATAGGACTCTTATGAGTGTTATTTCAGTATATTACTATTTGAAAATAACTAAGTTATTAATGACTAAACAAAACAAAGAAATAACTCCCCATGTGCAAAATTATAGATTATCTTCTTCAATCTCAAAAAATTATATCGAATTTAGTATGATTTTATGTGTAATAGCATCTACTTTATTGGGAATAGTAATGAATCCAATTGTTGCAATTTCCCAAGATACATTATTTTAGAGTATTTATATAAACCTCTTTCTTACTATCTGAAAAAAGTAGGATTTTCCCTTTTATTCTTAAAATGGTAGGGAATAGGCTAAAATTATGAGATGAACTTCTAATTACAAAATCAACTTGATCATTAAATTAGAAGTTCATAGTGTACCATATAATATACATTTTCATTCTCATAAAATGTCGTTCAAACCTGTGAAAATAAAATACTTTTCATTCTATTCTATTTCAGTTCTAATAGAAGTTAAGAATAACAAAACATGGGTGGAGATATAATCTACTATCGATGCTTAATTGAATCGAGAGAACCTCGCTATTTATGATTCTTTCATCTAAAAGATAGGGTGAGAAAAGCATAATAACTATTTATTGTACATCGAGCAAGAAGTGGATCCACTACTTTCCATTTATGATTTGGGTGTTTCTACCATTCAGCCATGGATGCTATGATAAAGTAGAACTAAAAAAAGTTCATTTTATTATAATAAGTATGGATTTAGATTAACCAATTTAATTGTAATTTATGTTTATAATTTTCAATAAGAAATAGACTTGGGATTGTTAGCAATTTCTATACCATAAAATGGTACATAAAATGATAATTAATGGACAATGTAGATAGATAAGGTTAAATGAATTAAAGAAGTCTCATTCTTTTCTAGTATACCCATTGTTTTAAATGTTCTAAGCATACCCATCGTTCTAAATGTTCTAAATGGGGTAGAAAAATCCTATTTTATTTTTGGCCTATTTGGTTTGGTATAATAGATACCTATCTATCCATTTTTTACTTTATTATATAGAATCGTTTATATATTAGCCTTCTTTTACACAAAAAGTATCTACAATAAATCTTCCTCTCTTTTGGTATCTATATGGAAGTAGGTATTATATTATTAATGTCTAAATATTACATTGTTTACTCATTCTATTATTTTTTTTTTAAAAAAAATATTATTAAACAAGAAAACATGAAAAAAACCCAAAAATGGTGGTCTACAGACCCTATCAAAATGAACAGATAAATAGTTTGGTTCTTTAGTGTTTAGTCGATATTTAAAGAGAACATGATGGAAATATTTGTTCCATGGAACAAATCCAATTTGGTGAGATTTCTAAGTAAAATATTTTTTGGTCGCGAAAGTGTTGTTAAGCTTTTTGACTTTTAGATTCTTAGTATATTCTTATATGTGATATATGTATATTTATTTTAAAAGGTCAAGCAAGAAAAGTAATAGCATTGCGATTACTTTTTTATTTTTTAAGAACTCGAGCTTTAATTGAAAGAGACAAATCATCATATAATTTGATGAAGATGTTTCCATTTGTACAAACCATTGATGATACTTCTACAACTGGACCAATACGAACTATTGTAGGAAATTATTTAAAACCACATAATACAGAATCTAGTAAAGTTTCTCCCAAATGGGGAACTACACCTTTTATGGGTATTGCAATGGCTTTATTTGTAATATTATTATGGATTATTCTGGAGATTTATAATTCTTCCATTTTATTAGACAAAATTCCAATTATTTGGGACTAGAAAAACTAGAAAATCCGCTCAAATTCTAAGTTCATCCAAAAGAAAAAGAATTAAGAAATTAAAAAATTCTGCTCACTGAGATAGAATTAAGTGGAAGAGAGATTTTTGTCGTTTGTGGATTACTCGGATTAGTGCAACATCCTGTGCTAATGGAGTCCCCTATAATCAATTTATACACTTTTTATACAAAAGGAAATTGTTTACAAATCGTAGAACACTTGTGAAAATAGTTGTATTAAATAATAATTGCTTCTTTATGATCTTAGATAATATTCTTGTATTATGAAATAGTAGACCCCAATCTCCCAAAGAAATTTAAAATATAGTTTTAACTCTATTTATTTAACTATAATAAAGGTGGATATAGACATTTGTATTTTATTTGTAAATGATAGTAAAGGAGAAATATTTATGTATGAAGTTCAATATCTAGATTTAGTACTTACAGAAAATATTGTTAGTCTATTTGGAAAAAATCATTATATTTTAAATGTCGATTCAAGATCAAATAAAACAAAGATCAAAAAATGGATTGACCTTTTCTTCAATGCTAAAGTAATAGAAGTCAATATTTATCGACCTCTGCAAAATAAAGAAAAAAGAGGAAATATAAAACAAATAATGAAACATAGAATGCATTATAAACGTTTGATTATACCACTAAAACTAGGGTGTTCTATTTCAATTTTTCCTTCAAAATAAAACTTATTTAATTTCAATAAATAATAACATGACCACCCATTTGTACAGGGATTTTACTCCGAGCACATGTGATAAATCTCTATCAAGTTTTGATAGAAAAGTTCAATCTCATCCATAAAAAAAATTAACTTTCAGTCGGCATCATTGTGGAAAAGGTCGTAATAACAATGGAATTATTACCATACGACATAGAGGAGGAGGTCACAAGTATCTATTGTCAAATTGATTTTCAACATAGTGAGAAAAACATATTGGGAAAAATTGTAATAATAGAAAGTGACCCTAATAGAAGTGCATATATTTGTCTTGTGCACTACAAAGATGGTGAAAATACATATATTTTTTATCCAAGAGGGATTATGATTGGAGATACTATTCTTTCCAGTCCAAGAGCTCCCATATCAATGGGAAATTCCCTACCTTTTGAATTATTAATTCAAATTGTTATCGTGGAAACTAGCTGCGCTCATTTCACGAATAACCCCCCTACGAAACTTGTTTGTTTCCTAGATTATGATGTTCAAGCACGCAAAACGAGGTAATTTTTTATCTACCTCAAAATGCATTCCAAAGTCTTAGATAGTTAATCTGAGCATCCCCCCACATTCGCCTCACAAAGACCTTCGAAACAAGTACCTTCGTGAGCCCTCACTGTTGATACTTAGTGAAATAGTGAAAAGTGCAGTTGACCCAAAAAACAACGCTCTAACTCATTATGAAAAAATGACTGTCAAAAGTGCAAGGGCGCAAAAAATCAACACCCTTGCACTTAAGTGATTTTTGACTTGGTGCAAGGGCGCTGATTTTTAGCACCCTTACACCTAAAATGATTTTGACTTAAACTTTTTAACTTGGGCGTCATTTTGTCAATTTACTACATTTTTTCAGTTTTGTCCACCTTTTGTGCCTTGATTGAATGCACAACTTGAGTTCACCATTTTTACTCACTAATCACTTAAAAGTGATTTTGGATTGATCATTCTTCATTTTTATCACTTGTTCTTCACCTCTCTTTCTATTGGGCGACCAAGCTCTCTCCAAAAAAATGTGTTTTCTATTTTTGCAACCTCCTTTCAAGCTTTGATTTGATCTTTCCATAGTATTTTAGGTACGTTTCTTGTTCTTCATCTCATGATCTAATCTTAGAATCACATTTTTCTTTACTTTTTTCTTTTCAAGGCATTCTAGGTTTTCGTTTTCGTTTTTAAATGTGATTTCTCCAAAAACGCGTGTTTTCATTCACGTTTTTCTTCTCCAAGCAATCAAGCATTGCTAAATTATTGTCTCTCTCTTGATTTGAGTTATTACTTTCATCTTTGTTTTCCATTTGCCATGCGTGATAGTTTCTTGAATACCCACGTTTCTTGCACAGTTGAAGAGAGGTTTTCTAGAAATAAAATAGGTATTCACTTGCCATGTTTCATACAATGCATACATTCTTTACCCTAGATAAATCTCCATCTTCTCATACCAAAGGTGCATGATTCTTGTCTTATCCATTTTCATCAAACATGTCAAGGCTCTCTTTTTCTATGCCCCATTATACTTGCTAAAACTTGCTAATTTCCAAGTCAAGATGTCAGGGCGTTGAAAATCAGCGCCTTGACATTTCTTGTCAAAAACCCAACACTTAGTGCAAGGGTGGTGTTTTTCAGCACCCGTACACCAACTCTACTTTTGGACTAAGTGCAAGGGCACTGATTTTCAGCCCCCTTACGCTTTTTCCTACGTTTTCTCAAAAACACTTCAAAACTGTCCAAATTCGCTCCGAACCACTTTTCGTCCATTTTTTACCTTGTTTTCTATGCTTCATCACTTGAATCATACTTGCTCAACATCTCTCCTCACTTTCCGCATCCCAATATTGATTTTTAGCTAATAGTTGTTGATTCTTATTTCTAGTTTAGTTACTGATCTCATCAAAGGATACTTTCATATCTTGAAGCTGAAGTAATCTCAGATGACAGCTAAGAAGCCTCCCTCATCTTCAAAAGTTGAAGGCAAGATGAAATACAAATACCAAGGAATTTATTTGCCAACAGTAGTGATTTCAAAATTTGATGAGATCAAAGACCCTGAGGTTGGCCATCAAGACCTTGTTGATTTCGTGAAGAGGATTGAGAAAAAGCCTCTCAAAGATTCTCTAAGAGCTATTGTGCACAGTAACCTACATCTTGTCTCTACATTCTCGACTACTGCACATCACATGGAGTTTTTCCTCCAAGTCGCATCTCACTACATCCAGGAAAGTAGAGGTGTCATTGATTCTTCTGAACATGAGGTTTTGAGACTAGATCCAGATTTCTTTGATATTGTCTTCAAAGTCTCGCAAATGGAGAAGTACATTGATATTTCAGTACAATCAATGCAGGAGGTCTATGAATCAGATCCAAACAAGGCTAAGTACCTGATAAATAGTCAATGGTTGAAAGAAACCAAGCATGCTATCTCTAGATGGCTGAAGGGACTTCCACGAGATGACTTCAAGGAAGATATCAGAGACATGATAATAATTTTGAGCAGAGTTAAGGGACTGCCAGAAACATCTCATTTTCATGATTGGATGTACGAGTACATTCAAATCATAAGAAGGTAGAAGGCTCATATTCACTAGGGCAAACAGATCAACGATGCAATTCATGAGAAGTTGATAAATGTGCCAACCACCTTGAAGTTTTATATGACTTCTTACCTGGTGTATGTTGCAACCGTGATGAGACAATTCCCAAGTTTATCTACAAAAGGGAACCGACTTTCTACAAATGTGTACAATTACTTCTACCAGCTGGAACTGAATGAAAGTAATCACCATTTCAGGAGGGTCACCGATGCTTTCTTTATGCCTCTGATTTTAAGTTTTGACCCAACTCTTGAGAAAAGAGTGTTTGATGAGGCCTACAAAGTGGTGAGTAAGGTAGGATGCATATATCTTCAATTCCCCACTTTTCTTACATAAGGGTAGGATGCTACATAGGTTGCCCTTATATGTTGCCCAGATATCCTTTAGACAAGTGGATATTGATGGAGCTATGCAGACAGTTGATTTCAGTCCACAAGGAACATCGAAGGATTCATAAACTTGGTTCTAATTTCCCACTAACAATCGGTAGATATACCATCAAGAGTGTGCAAAAGGAAAAATCAGCCTATGTTGAGATGCATATCACGACACTTAAGACTTATAAATATAGGCTTGATTTTGATTACCGATATGTCAAAAAGAGGCTAAAAAAGGGTCACAGGCATGGATACCACTTGGAAGACATCTGAGCTGATTGCAGAGATGAAGAGGTTGTTCGTAAGATGGATTACTGCAGGTTAACTATTCAATAGATCAAAGATCTTGGTGTTGTTGACCTACCAGAGGATTTCACAAATCCTGGCAACATCCTGAATGCTACTTATGATGAACAACAAATCTTCAAGAAACCTTTGCCTGCAATTCAATGGTCCAAGAAGGAGAACGTTTCCATCAGAGAAAGGTTGGCACCAATTTTGGCTAACACTGTTGAATGGTTACATAAGCATGGCTTTCAAATGAAGACTTTCAGGACAAAATCTGAAGGAGAAGAGTCTAGAGCACAGGTCAATCTACAACAAGAACCCTGCATCAAAGATAAATCAGCGACTATTCCCACTTCCTCCAGACAAGGCCCTAGGATTAAATTCACTATTGGCAAGAAGGATGCTCAATCCATTCGTGAGGAAGAAACTACGGAACCGGAACCAATTCTGATGAAGAAGAAAGTACAAGTGATCAATCAGCTAAAGATGAAGATTCAAAAGAAATAGAATCCGATGAGGAGGAACATTCCAAAGATGAACATGAGTCTAAAAGTGACCAAGAAGGTGAGAAAGAGAAAGAGGATCAAGAGAGTGATCAATAGGAACTCAGGCATGATGAAGAACAAGTTATGTCTCCACCTGAGCATGTAGCCGAAGATTTTTCCCAATCATCATCACCCATAATTTCAAGCATTCCACATATATTTCCTATTCCAAACACTCCTTTGTTACCTCTTTACATGTTGCCTATTCCTACATCTTCCATACCCACAATGGACACTACACCACTCCTTGTAGCGTCAACCACACTAGATACTCTGTCAGTAACAAGTATTCAAACGGTTGATGTTTTGTTAGGTTCTCCATCATCTATTCCCAGCTTGTCATCACCATCATATGACCTCAATTCAGAAGATGAGTTTAATAGGTTTATGAGTGACTCTCTATAGAATCAAGTCAATGTGCAAGTTTTTGGAACAGTAATGACAAATACTTCGCCAATTGTTTCTATACCCGTCATTCCTTGAGAAGTGGCGGTAACAAAAGAGTTAATAGTCAACCAGGAAGATTTTACCTCCTCTCTTCCCCTATGGTTGGTATCCCAAGTATCAAAGCGAAAAAAGAAAATGATTTCTCTAGAAGAGCTCGATCTTGAAGAGATAGCCCCTCCAAAACCCAAGGGTAAGAAAAAGGAAAAAGTATATTCATGGCTTTAGGTCGATAACATAGGTCAAAAATATGCAGAGATTGGCATTCCACCTCAAGAGGAAGGAGATGTTAATATGGAGGACTATATAGTAACAAGAGTTTAGCTTGACAAGGTTACTAATGAAAGCACCAAGGTAGATGTGCAAGTGACTTTGAATATACTGGCAAGGAGACTGGACAAAATGGAGCAAGCTCATGACTTATACAAACAAAGGGCAAAGCATTATGCTGCTATTGTTAGAAAGCTTGTAGGATCTTCCAATAATGCACAATCATTGGCAATGGTAAGCCCTGAGGACCTAGCTATCAAGAAGGTTGAGAGATTTGTCTCCAAAGGCAAAGCGTTGTATGACTTCATCAACAAAGTTATAGAACACGGTTCTCAAATTATAATTGCCACAGATGACAAGGCTACTCATATAACTCAGCTCAAATTAGAGATGGATAAAGAAGAAGTTATCCTTTCTCTGGAGCTGAAAGAAATGGAAAAATTCCTATCGTTTTGGTTGCAAATGAAACAGGTAAAGCTCAGCAAACTAGTGGAAGCTGGGGTGATCCCCGAAAAGGAAAAATATGTCAAGGTAAGCGAATCATTGAAGCATCGTATTCAGATGATCAAATCCCTTACATAAGATCTCCACCAAGATTAGGAAGATGTGGAAGAACATCAGATTATTCTTGAAAAAATAATTAAGGAGTTGCCAGGCAAGCTTCTCAAAGAAAACCGTATCTTCCTTCCAGCCACAAAATTATCCTAGACCTTCAAAGAAGCGGTCATGAGTCAAGTAGAGAGTGCAAACTTTTCAGATGCCTCTATAAATGATCTTTGTGATATAAGTATCACCCTTGAAAACCTTAAGGCACATCTTGATAGGTGCAAAAAGGTTCTTTCATCCGCCAGGAGATAAGTCACAAGGATTCACACCATAGTGGATTACACCGTTGGTCCTGCTTACAAATTCATCCAGAAGACCAGGAAGAAATATGAAGACTTTCATGCCCAAGCAGGGAACTATGAAGATTCTTGATCTTCCAGTGATGAATATTTTGATGCATTCCCATATGCATTTTGTAAATAGTTGTCGACATCTTAAATGTCTTTTTGTAAAGTGTAATTACACCGAAAATATGAGATGTGATTCCACGGAGAAAAATTACACTTTGACTTAGTCAAAGTTAGGGTTTCCTATTTTTTCTCATCTAAATTCTCTAACTTTACTCCACTAATTTCCTAGATTATCTCTTCTCTCTTTTCTATAAATAAGAGAGACTCTTATTGTAATTTTTACCTTTTAGTATTTTGCAATGAAGTGCTGCCCTTTTGAAACGAACATTGAAACTCTGTGTTCAATTTTGTGAAACTAAATCTAATCAATAAAGAAGGAAGTTTCATGTCATACTTTATGTTGGAATCAATTCTCTTTTCATTTGAGTAAGATTGGTGGTGATTAGCGAATGGTATTTGAAGGCCTTCAAGTAATTTATGTAAACTTTGTGTTGCCGAAGGCCTTCAAGTAATTTATGTAAACTTTGTGTTGCATCTATTATTTGGATTTACGTTATGTTTGGATATTTTGGTTGAAAGATCTTCAAGCCTTTGTGCTTGTAATCGTTCATGTTGTTCAAGGAATTGCTACATCTAAGAAGACTTTGTGCTTCTAATGTGACAAACGATACGTGTTTTGCAGATCCAACATTGAAAAAGCTACGAAACGACTTTGTGCCTTCGTGAGCTTTCCCTTTTCCTTTATTTTTTTTATTATAAATCACATCTAGTATCTCTATGCTTTGCTTTGACAAGATAGTGATATTGGAATTACTGATTTTTGTTACATTTCAGTTACTAGATCTAGAACTTCCAAATCATGAAGCATTGTAAAAAATCTTCTCTGAAAAAAGAGAGAAGCATGAATGTAACACACACCCCCCATTTCGTAAGTGTAGTGTACATTGTGTAAATACTTTATTAGTTTTACCATATCTTCTGTTATCAGTAAGAAGGGTGCCTCCCCTTTCTGAGAGGAGAGATTTTATCTCACATAGTTGTGGCTGAAATCTAGGTTATGTAATCTATTGAAAAGTTGATTACATAATTTTCACCCAACAATTTTTTGGTGACTCCGCTAGGGAATGAATCACACAATCCAAGCCTCACGCTTTCGATTGAAGTGAATAAGCTTTCCAGTTTCTTATTGTATCTTGTATATTTTTCTCTATAAATCTTCATCCTTTTCAGATCTACATTTCGGTAGACCAAAGCTATACATGAGGATTAAGGGGTCAAGGAGCTACAGATCCACTTTTTGAGGAGTTGTTGCAGCACAATTTTCCATTTACGTCTCCATGAGTAAAATCACTGTTGCAATGGACTACGAGTTATCCTCTACAAAAACAAAGATCTCCTTTTCCACCTGTTTGGTTTGTCTACAGTAGAAATCCAACTCGAGTACTTGTTGTGCAACCAATTATGGCCACGCCATCTACAGGACCATGGGGGAATGCTTTTGGCCCCCTTCGTTTGGTCGCACCTCTGCACGATCTTTTGTGTGTTTCAAGAAAACACCTTCTGAAGTTTACCAGTGATGGAAAAGAAAATCTTGATGAACACATTGTTTCTTTCTACATCGTCTATAGCTTTCTCGCCAGAGAACATGAAGATGTTTCCATAAGGCTATTCATCGAATCCCTCCAAGGGGTTGCTGTTGAATGGTTCTACACTCTTCCCAATGCTTTGATCACCAGCTGGGCCACTCTTCGAACAAATTTTGAGGAAATATTCAAGCCCACTAAGGACGCGTAGGCTTTGTTAGCACAACTGATGACCATGCGGAAGGAGGCTCACGAACCCATGCAAGAATTCATGGCTAAATTCAACAAGTTGGTGACACGGATCCCACAAGATGCCAAACTAATGAATCATAATTTGAAGTTCTTTTTCATCAACACCCAGTTACCCAAACTAAGTTTCTTCTTATGCAGGGAAACTCTTGCCAATGTTGAAGCAGCACAACAATTAGCTACAAACCTCGAGGATGGTATGATCTTAGCCGATGATATCAGGACCAACGACAACTCTAGTGCAAATAAAAGGATGCAGGCATCAGGATCTTCGGCATCCAATGCCATCGCCCCTAGCACCAGTTCCAACTTTATAGACCCCATGGTGCAATGGCTGAAAAATGAGCTCCTCGCTTTGAAGAAGCAAGTGGCCAATAACAATACCAACTACAAGGACATCCTAAGAAGGACTTTCCCTAACTATGCCAGAAATAAGAATCAAAACCGTCTTCTGGCACCATAAGGTAGGCTCGCTCTTGAAGCTACACCTACCAACGCTGCTATAGGATATTACGAGGCTAAACAAGAGGACTATGTGCAACCAAACTATCTTGAAGAAGAGAATGTCGATCTTTTCCAAGATAAAGAGACTAAATCGGTTGGCGAATCCAAGATTGGCTATTTGCAAATAGCAGATGAAGAGGAGGAAGAAGACTTGGTGACAAACACATATGCTATTTTTACGTGGAATTAACAAAGCCAACTTGATAAAGCTCAAGCTGCAACTCCACCTGAAAAGGATAAGTCGCTCATCACGATTGCCAAAAGAGGTTCTCCTCTCCCTTGGTAACCTAAAAAAGTAGCAAATCCACAAGTAAGTGCACTGCATCCCTCTTGACTCCCATTGTCCCCAAAGCCAATCATCTAGTTTCAAAGACCAATATTCCTTTCATTAAACCTATTATTGAAGTCACTACATCTAGTCTACAAAAATCTTTCCAAGATTTTGACATCATCGACCATGCAAAAAAGACCAAGGTCCAAATGTCTGAGGCTGAATACCTTAAAGCTAACCCTGACCAATTTGACAAGCTCGTCAAGTTCACCAAGGATCGAGGAATTACTCCAACTCAAGATTCACCACCTGACATTCCAGTTGCTCCTAAACCTAAGGTGTCGCAAAATAATTCGGTGTCCAATCCTCCAACAGCGTCTGGATGCATTGACCCATTCTTTATCTCCCTAATGGTCAATGGTTTCAAACTGAGTAATTGTGTCATAGAATCTGGTGCATCTAATAATTTGATGCCCGTCAAGGTGGCTATTGTCTTGGGATTAGACATGACCAAAACTTTCAGCCATTATTTCTCTATGGATAATAAATAGGTTCCCTTGATCGGTCGAATCAAAGATGCACAATATGCATTTGCTACATATCTCAATAAAAGATTAAGATGACGGTTCTAGTGGTCGATGTACTGGCATCTTATGGAATCCTCCTCGGACGTAATTTCTGCAAAGATGTTGGGGAAGAACTAAGTATGGATATGTTTAAATCCATAATACTAGTAAAAGGCATAATACAAAAGTTGATTCTTGAAAAGGAAGAAAAGTTCTCGGTGACCCAATCAAATGATCCAAGAGCCCAAATTATGTTTGAATCTTCAGGAGTGGGAACTTACTATCTTTAGACGGAAGAGGTCAGTGAGTCTTCAACGATATATGATTTGGAGAGTGTTGAATCTCATTCCATAATGAATGATTCATCACCAGATGATTCGTCAATGTATGATCCCAAAACTTCACCAGAGGATGAACTTCTATATTTTGACACCATTAGCCTCGGCAATCTGAATGACGTTTGGTTGCTGGAGTTTGACGGTAGTTGTTCTTCAACCAATTCTAGAGCGGGGATGGTTTTCATTTCTCCTAATGGAAAGTTCTTCCCTTTTTCTTTCAAGCTGCAATTTGATAACACCAACAACACTGTCGAATATAAAGCTTTGTTGTTGAGAATGCAAGTGGCACGCAAGAAAGGTATAAAAAATATTCATGCGCAAGGTGATGTCGAGCTGATAGTATGTTAGGTAAGGAACCTGTATCAAACAAAAAATGATAGACTTAGGCATTATCGCAATCTTGTTTGGGATTGCATTGAAGAGTTTGAAGCTTTCGATATCTCTGAGGTACCAAGGGAATACCATGGCAGGGCAGATTCTTTAGTGGTATTAGCCATGCTCCTCATCCTACACAAGGATTTTAAAGGTTCCACCTACACAATTGAGTTGGTTTTTTGTCCAAGTGTCCCTAATAATTTAGAGAACCGGAAGATCTTCAATGATGATCATCAGATAGTTTCCTTCTTAGAAAAGGCAAAAAGTTTCAATGAACTATATTTTGAAGGGAGTGATTCTCCTCCGCGACAATCTGTGTTGATATAGATCTAGTCATCGGTGAAGAATTCCTACAACTTAAAGGGAACAAAATTCCCAAAGGATTGGTGTCTTTGGAGAGACTCTTTGACAAACATGATCGTTATGTCAAAAAGAAACTCGCAAACTCTGATTCGTAAAATGAGGTCAAGCAGTATAACTTGGGAATTGAAAGTGATCCAAAGATGGTGAACATTGGCAAATGATGCACCGCCAAAGAGAGAAAATTGTTCACCAGGCTATTATGAGAATATATGGATGTCCTAGCATATTCATATGAGAACCTAAAATATTTCCGATCGAAATAGGTGCAACATGATATTCCCCTGAATGTTGGAGTGTTGCCTTTTAAAAAAAAAAAGGGAATACAATCCAAAAATCTCTTAAACAATCCTCACAGAAGTCCAGAAAATGTTGAACACACAGATAATTTTTCCAATCCACCATTTAATGTGGATAGCGAATATCATCCCAGTGCGCAAGAAAAATGGTGAGATTCACATCGGTGTGGATTTTAGAAATCTCAACCAGTTGTCGCTCAAGGACAATTATCCTCTCCCTGTAATGGACCAAGTCTTGCAAAATGTGACCGGATCTGAGATTCTCTCCATGCTGGATGGCTTCTCCAATTATAATCAAATTGAAGTTACTTCAAATGATCAACACAAGACGACCTTCAAAATGCCATGGGGTACCTTTGCATATCATAGAATGCCTTTTGGCTTGATAAACGTCGGTGCTACTTTCCAACTTGCTATGGACCTGGCTTTCCATGATGAGATAGGTAAGTTCATTGTAGTGAATCTTGACAACCTTATGATATTCTCCAAAAAGTGTCATGAACATTGCAATCACCTAAGGCAAATCTTGGAGAGATTTCATCAGCATGGTATTTCCCTAAATCCTAAAAAGTCAATCTTTGGGGTTACAGAGGAAAAACTTCTTGGCCACATAGTGTCTACGGAAGCAATTAAGATCGACTCAGAAAGAGTCAATGGTATCAAATCTCTTTCCCTGCCATCAAGCAAGATTGTTGTTCATTCCTTCTTTGGCAAGGTAAATTTCCTGTGAAGGTTTCTTCCAAACTTTGTAGAAAAGACTCATCATATTGTCAATATAATGAAAGGTAATACCACTTTCCACTGGACTGCGGAAGGGAAGGTCACATTCGACAACATCAAGGAGGCAATTGCACATTCACCAGCGTTGGTTTGTCCTGATTATACCAAATATTTCATAATGTATAGTTATGCTTCTGAGCATACACTATCAACTATTTTGGTGGAGAACCATGAGGGTTTTGAATCGCCCATTGCATTCATGAGCTGCCCCCTGAAGAATTATGAGTTGAAGTATTCTCAGATGGAAAAATATGCCTTTGTCGTGGTCAAATTTATTAAACATTTTTGATTCTACATCTTGAATAGTCACGTCAAATTTTTGGTTCCAGATACAACTGTTAAATCAATTTTAACACACTAGGAATTTGGGACAAAAAGAGGCAACTGGGTTGCCAAGATTCAGGAGTATGACCTATAAATTAAACCCACCAAGCTGATATGAGGACGTGGACTGTGTCAACTTATTTCTGAAAATAATCTTGATGAAGAAGTTTCAAAAGAGGAAGAAGCTTCAAAAAAGGAAGTAGATTCAAGCGAACTACCCCTGGTACTGTTCGTCAGCACCACTGATGAGTGGCATTCTAACATCACTCATTTCCTCACTTACAATGAATGCCCCAATAATTTGACGTCAAAATAAAAGAGAATTGTTAAGTTGAAATCAACCAATTTCATCTTATGGGACAATGGCTTATACAAGTGTGTAGTGGATGGCACTTTTCTGCAATGTGTAGATAAAGAACAACAAGAAAAGTTGTTGAAGTCATACCATGACTTGGCGTGTGGAGGAGATTTTTCCACACCAATTACTGCTCACAAAATTTTGAGAGAAAATTACTATTGGCCCATGCTCTTTCAAGAAGCGCACTCTTGGGTGTGCAAATGTGAGCTATGTCAACAATTTGTTGGCAAGACTAAGCTGGCGGCTTTGCCGTAAAAACCCGTTGTAATCGAAGAACCCTTCCAATAGTGGGGAATCGACTTCATTGGTATGGTCAATCCATCATCAAGTGTAGGACATGTCTACGTCCTGAACGCAATTGATTATTTCACCAAGTGGGTGGAAGCAATTCCTACTAAGCTTGCAACTTCTTAGGTGGTGTGCAATTTCTTGAAAGAGAATATCATTTCCAGGTTTGGCTTGCCAAACAAAATCATTGTTGACAATGCTTCTGCCTTCTCATCAAATAAGCACTGAATTTTGTATTTAAAATGACATAACCTTGTCACATTCTTCTGACTATTACCTACAAGGTAATGGCCAAGTTGAATCAAGCAACAAGAATTTGGTGACCATCATCCAGAAACTAGTGGATGAAAATCAACGTTTATGGCACAAGGCTTTGTATGATGCTTTGTGGGCAGACAGGATAACTCTGAAGCGGGCAATTGGTATGTCCCCCTTTCAACTCTTGTACAAGTTGAATGCTGAGATCCTTATAACCTTGGAACTTCCAGCCCTCAAGTTGGCTAAGGCTATTGAGGATGAGACTTTTGATAGTTCTGTTGATAAGCGTATAATGTATCTCTTTGAATTGGAAGAGATGTGAGTTCAAGTTGTTGATCGCATTGTAGAGCACCAGGAAAAAGTAAAGAAGCTTTTTGACAAAAAGGCTAAGTCTTAAGATTTTCAAATTGGTGATCTCGTTCTCCTATGGGACAAACGAAGAGAACCAAAAGGTATGCACGAGAAATTTGACTCACTATGGACAAGACCTTTCCAAGTTCAACAGCTATATGGTGAGAACAGTTTCTTGCTAGAATATGGAGATGGAAGGCCATTCGCCCTTCCTCACAATGGACAACACCTCAAACAATTTACATAGTAAAGTAATGAGCGTTCCAAATGTAAATATTTTTATTTTTAGTCCTTTGTGTCTTTTTATTTTTAGTTTAGTCATCGTCGCCTGACTCTGAGCCAAATGGATGGATAAAGGCACTTGAATTTTGGAGTTCTTCTCCCTTCATTCGTTTGAAAGGACGACTGAATAAATATCCCCAATAGGAGCCAACTATTATCGCAGAAACTAGTAGCGCTCGTTCCACAAATAACCCCCCTACGAAACTTGTTTGTTTTCTAGGTTCGTGATGTTCAAGCACGCAAAACGAGGTAATTTTTTATCTACCTCAAAATGCATTCCAAAGTCTTAGATAGTTAATTTGAGCATCCCCCCACATTCGCCTCACAAAGACCTTCGAAACAAGTACCTTCGTGAGCCCTCACTGTTGATAATTAGTGAAATAGTGAAAAGTGCAGTTGACCCAAAAAACAACGCTCTAACTCATTATGAAAAAATGACTGTCAAAAGTGCAAGGGCGCCAAAAATCAGCACCCTTGCACTTAAGTGATTTTTGACTTGATGCAAGGGCACTGATATTTAATGCCCTTACACCTGAAATGATTTTGACTTAAACTTTTTAACTTGGGAGTCATTTTGTCAATTTACTACATTTTTTTTCAGTTTTGTCCACCTTTTGTGCCTTGATTGAATGTACAACTTAAGTTTTCCATTTTTACTCACTAATCACTTAAAATTTATTTTGGATTGATCATTCTTCATTTTTATCACTTGTTCTTCACCTCTCTTTCTACTGGGCGACCAAGCTCTCTCCAAAAAATGTGTGTTCTCTTTTCACAGCCTCCTTTCAAGTTTTGATTTGATATTTCCACAGTATATCAGGTATGTTTCTTGTTCTTCATCTCATGATCTAATCTTAGAATCACTTTTTTCTTTACTTTGTTCTTTTCAAGGCATTCTAGGTTTTCATTTTCATTTTTAAACGTGCTTTCTCCAAGAATGCGTGTTTTCATTCACGTTTTTCTTCTCCAAGAAATCACGCATTTCTAAAGTATTGTCTCTCTCTTGATTTGAGTTATTACTTTCATCTTCTTTTTTCCATTTTTCATGCATGATAGTTTCTTGAATACCCGTGTTTCTTGCAAAGTTGAAGAGAGGTTTTTTGGAAATAAAATACGTATTCACATGCCATGTTTCATACAATGCATACATTCTTTACCCTAGAGAAACCTCCATCTTCTCATACCAAAGGTGCATGATTCTTGTCCTATCCATTTTCATCAAACATGTCAAGGCTCTCTTTTTCCACGCCCCATCATACTTGCTAAAACTTGCTAATTTCCAAGTCAAGGTGTCAGGGCACTAAAAATCATTGCCCTAACATTTCTTGTCAAAAACCCAGCACTTAGTGCAAGGGTGCTATTTTTCAGTGCCCTTGCACCAACTCTACTTTTGGACTAAGTGCAAGGGCACTAATTTTTAGCGCCCTTACACTGTTTCCTAGGTTTTCTCAAAAACACTTCAAAACTGTCTAGATTCGCTCCAAACCACTTTTCGTCCATTTTTTACCTTGTTTTTTGTGCTTCATCACTTGAATCATGCTTCCTCGACATCTCTCCTCACTTTGCGCATCCCAATGTTTCTTTTTAGCTAACAGTTATTGATTCTTATTTTCAGTTTAGTTATTGATGTCAGCAAGGGATCCTTTCATATCTTGAAGCTGAAGTAATCTTATATTACAGCTAAGAAGCCTCCGTCGTCTTCAAAATCTGAAGGCAAGATGAAATACAAATACCAGGGCATTTATCTGCTGACAGTAGTGATTTCAAAATTTGATGAGATCAAAGACACCAAGGTTGGCCATCAAGACCTTATTAATTTCGTGAAGAGGACCAAGCAAAAGCCTCTCGAAGATTCTCTGAGAGCTATTATGCATAGTAACCTACATCTTATCTCTACATTCCTGACTACTACACATCACATGCAGTTTATCCTTCAAGTTGCATCTCACTACATTCGGGAAAGCAGAAGTGTCATTGATTCTTCTAGACATGAGGTTTTGAGACTAGATCGAAATTTCTTTGATATTGTCTTCAAAGTCTCACAAATGGAGAAGTACGTTGATATTTCATTACAATCAACGTAGGAGGTCTATGACTCAAATCCAAACAAGGCTAAGTACCTGATAAATAGTCAATGGTTGAAAGAACCCAAGCATACTATCTCCAGATGGCCGAAGCGACTTCTGCAAGCTGACTTCAAGGAAGATATCAGAGACATGATAATACTTTTGAGCAGAGTTAAGGGAATGCAAAAAACATCTCATTTTGATGATTGGATGTACGAGTACATTTGAATCATAAGAAGGCAAAAGGCTCATATTGATTGGGGAAAATAGATCAGTGATGCAATTCATGAGCAGTTGATAAATATGCCAACCACCTTGAAGTTTTATATGACTTCTTATCTAGAATACGTTGTAGCCGTGATGAGACAATTCCCAAGTTTATCTACAAAAGGAAACTGACTTTCTACACCTATATACAATTACTTCTAACAGTTGGAACTAAAGGAAAGTAATCACCATTTCAGGAGGGTCACTAATGCTTTCTTTGCACCTTTTCTTTTCAGTTTTGACCCAAATCTCAAGAAAAAGAGAGTGTTTGATGAGGCCTACAAAGTGGTGAGTAAGGTCGGATGCATATATCTTCAATTCCCCACTTTTACTTACATAAGGGTAGGATGCTACACTGGTTGCCCTTATATGTTGCCCAGCATCCTTCAAACAAGTGGATATTGATGGAGTTATGTAGATAGCTGATTTCAGTCCACAAGGAACTTCAAAGGATTCATAAACCTGGTTTTAAGTTCCCACTGACAATCAATAGATATACCATCAAGAGTGTGCAAAAGGAAAAATTAGTCTATGCTGAGATGCAAATCATGACACTCAAGACTTATAAATATAGGCTTGATTTTGATTACCGAGATGTCAGAAAGAGGCTGAAAAAGGGTCACAGGTATGGATACCACTTTGAAGACATCTGGGATGATTGCAGAGATTAGGAGGTTATTCATAAGATGGATTATTGTAGTTTAATTGTTCAGCAGATCAAAGATCTTGGTGTTGTTGACTCACCAGAGGATTTCACACATCCTAACGACATCCTAAATGTTGCTTATGATGAACAAAAAATCTTCAAGAAACCTTTTCTGAAAATTCAATGGTCCAAGAAGGAGAACATTTCCATCAAAGAAAGGTTGGCACTGATTTTGGCTAACACAACTAAATGGTTACATAAGCATGGCTTTCAGATCAAGTCTTTCAGGATAGAATCTGAAGGAGAAGAGTTTGGAGCATAGGTCAATCTATAACAAGAACCCTACATCAAAGATAAATCAACCGCTATTCCCACTTCCTCCAGAAAAGGACCTATGATTAAATTCACTATTGGCAAGAAGGATGCTCGAGCCATCCATGAGGAAGAAACTACAAAATCTGAACCATCCCGCTCGAAAGGAAAGGAATCTATTTTTGAAGAGATAGATTTTGATGAAGAAGAAAGTACAAGTGATCAATCTGCTAAAGATGAAGATTCAGAAGAAAAATACTCTGATGAGGAAGAACATTTCGAAGATGAACGAAAGTGACCAAGAAGGTGGGAAAGAGAAAGAGGATCAAAAGAGTGATCAACAGGAACTCAAGCATGATGAAGAACAAGTTATGTCTCTACCCGAGAATGTAGCCGAATATTTTTCCCAATCACCATCACCTATAATTTAAAGCATTCCTCGTACATTTCCTATTACAAACACTCCTTTTCCACCTCTTTCCACGTTGCCTATTCCTACATCTTCCATACCCACAGTGGACACTACACCACTCCCTGTAGTGTCAACCACACTAGATACTCCATCAGTAACAAGTATTCAAACGGTTGATGTTTTTTTAGGTTCTCCATCATCTATTCCCAGCTTGTCATCACCATCATATGACCTCAATTCAGAAGCTGAGTTTAACAGGTTTATGAGTGACTCTCTACAGAATCAGGTCAATGTGCAGGTTTTTGGAATAGTAATGATAAATACTTCACCAATTGTTTCTTTACCCACCATTCCTTGAGAAGTGGTGGTAACAAAAGAGTTGACAGTCAACCAGGAAGCTTTTGCCTCCTCTCTTCCCCCGTGGTTGGTATCCCAAGTATCAAATCGAAAAAAGCAAATTATTTCTCCGGAAGAGCTCGATCTTGAAGAGATAGCCCCTCCAAAAGCCAAGGGTAAGAAAAAGGAAAAAGTATATTCACGGCTTTAGGTTGATAAAAAAGGTCAAAAATATGCAGAGATTGGCATTCCACCTCAAGAGGAAGGAGAAGTTAATATGGAGGACTATACAGTAACAAGAGTCCAACTTGGCAAGGTTACTGATGAAATCGCCAAGGTAGATGCGCAAGTGACTTTGAATATATTGGGAAGGAGACTTGACAAAATGGAGCAATCTCGTGACTTATACAAACAAAGGGCAAGGCATTATGCCTCTATTGTTAGAAATCTTATAGGATCTTCCAATAATGCACAACCGTTGGCAATGGTAAGCCCCGAGGACCCAACTATCAAGAAGGTTGAGAGATTTGTCTCCAAAGGCAAAGCGTTGTATGACTTCATCAACAAAGTTGCAGAACACGGTTCTCAAATTATAATTTCAATAGATGAGAAGCCTACTCAGATAGCTCAGCTCAAATTAGAGTTGGATAAAGAAGAAGTTATCCTTTCCCAAGAGCTCAAAGAAATGGAAAAATGCATGTCATTTTGGTCGCCAATGAAACAGGTAAAGCTCAACAAACTGGTGGAAGCCGGGGTTATCCCCGACAAGGAAATATATGTTGTGGTAAGGGAATCATTGAAGCATCATATTCAGATGATAAAATCCCTTTCAAAAGATCTCCACCAAGTTCAGGAAGATGTGGAAGGATTATTCTTGAAAAAATAGTTAAGGAGTTGCGAGGCAAGCTTCTCGAAGAAAACCGTATCTTCCTTCCGGCCACAGAATTATCCCAGACCTTCAAAGAAGCTATCATGAGTCAAGTAGAGAGTGCAAACTTTTCAGATGCCTCTATAAATGATCTTTGTGATATACAGATCACCCTTGATAACCTTAAGACGCATCTTGATAGATGCAAAAGGGTTCTTTCATCCGCTAGGAGATTAGTCACAAGGATTCACACCATAGTGGATTACACCATTGGTCCGGATGACAAATTCATGCTGGAGACCGGGAAGAAGTATGAAGACTTTCGTGCCCAAGCAAGGAGCCATGAAGATTCCTGATCTTCCAGTGATGAATATTTTGATGCATTCCCATGTGCATTTTGTGAATAGTTTTTGACATCTTAAATGTATTTTTGTAAAGTGTAATTACACCGAAAATATGAGATGTAATTCCATGGAGAAAAATTAAACTTTGACTTAGTCAAAGTTAGGGTTTCCTATTTTTGCTCATCTAAATTCTCTAACTTTACTCCACTAATTTCCTAGATTAGCTCTTCTCTCTTTTCTATAAATAAGAGAGACTCTTATTGTAATTTTTACCTTTTAGTATTTTGCAATGAAGTGCTGCCCTTTTGAAACGAACATTGAAACTTTGTGTTCAATTTTTTGAAACTAAATCTAATCAATAAAGAAGGAAGTTGCATGCCAGACTTTGTGTTGGAATCAATTCTCTTTTGATTTGATTAAGATTGGTGGTGATTAGCGAATGGTATTTGAAGGCCTTCAAGTAATTTATGTAAACTTTGTGTTGCATCTATTATTTGGATTTACGTTATATTTGGATATTTTGGTTGAAAGATCTACAAGACTTTATGCTTGTAGTCGTTCATTTTGTATAAGGAATTGTTGCATCTAAGAAGACTTTGTGCTTCTAATATGACAAACGATACGTGTTTTGCAGATCCAACATTGAAAAATCTACAGAAAAACTTTGTGCCTTCGTGAGCTTTCCCTTTTCCTTTATTTTGTTTATTATAAATCACATCTGGTATCTCTTCGCTTTGCTTTGACAAGATAGTGATATTGGCATTACTGCATTTTGTTACGTTTTAGTTATTAGATCTAGAACTTCCAAATCGTGAATCATTGTAAAACATCTTCTCTGAAAAAAGAGAGAAGCATGAATGTAACACACACCCCCATTTCGTAAGTGTAGTGTACATTGTGTAAATACTTTATTATTTTTACCGTAGCTTCTGTTAGCAATAAGAAGGGTGCCTCCCCTTTTTGAAAGGAGAGATTTTATCTCACATAGTTGTGGCTGAAATCTAGGTTATGTAATTTGCGGAAAATTTGATTACATAATTTTCACCCAACATACTTAATTGGAAATACCTGATTGGGTTTACAATAAAACCTTAAAATCTATCATTGATCCAACTAGGATACTTTGATGGGATCAACCCCAAAGGAAACTGATAAAGAGCAATGGGTGATTAAGTTCAATAGTTCTTAGAATTATTGACTCCAGAGATATAATATGGAGGACTTAATTTTCTGAAGTAGAAAAAAATAAGGTAAAGGAACCCTTGTTATGAAGAGAAAGAAAAGTAACTCACATTTCATTTGATGGTGAAAGGTAGATTTGAAGCCGAACAATGAAAATATATTTTTTATAATAAATAAAATTTATATTTTCAAATGCCTCCTATGTTATCCAGAAGATGTGAAAGCATTAACGTAATTTGATAAAGTCATTCATTATGAAATTTACATGAAAAAAGAACATAAGCTAGATGATGGAATAAAAAAACCTAGGATATACATAATAAGGATATAAGGAATTTAAAGTATGCTCTTCATCTTCAATCTCTCCATAAAATATATTTTTTTATGTTTACATTGAGTATATAAATATTAATTCACATCCAAAAATCTATATGCCCCTAGAGAGGCTTGTACAGTTTGGGAAGGTATTTTTACAAATTAAAGGTCTACTTCAATTAATATACCTTTAGGTATGACTATACATAATGTTGAAGTACCAGTCAAAAAAGGTGGACAATTAGCTAGAGCAGCGGGTGCTACGACAAAATTGATCACAAAAGAAGGTCGATTGACCATATTAAGATTACCATCTAGGGATGTTCGTTTAATATCTAATAACTGCTCAGCAACAATTGGGCAAGTAGGCAATGTTAAATGGAAAAATATAACTTTAAGTAAAGTTGGGTCCAAATGTTGGTTGGGTAAACATCCTAAAGTAAGAGGAGTAGTTATGAATGCTATAGATCATCCTCATGGGGGTGGTGAAGGAAGAGCTCCAATTGGCAGAAAAAACCCCAAACTCCTTGGGGCTATAGTGCACTTGGAAGAAAAAAATCAAAAAATAAATAAATATAGTGATGTTTCAATCCTTCATCGACGTAAGTAGGAATAAACATCGTTAGAAATCCATTTTTTATTTTCTATCAATAAAAAGAAAGGTAATTAGCCATGACACATTCACTAAGAAAAAATAATTTTGTATATGACGATTTGTTGAGTAAAATAGATGATCTAAACATCAATACAGAGAATAGGATAATAGTCACCTGGTCCCGAAGATCTGTCATTATACCCACAATGATTGGTCATACCATAGTTGTTCATAATGGAATGCTACATTTACCTATTTTTATGAAAAATGGTATGATAAAGCACAAATTAGAAGAGTTTTCACCTACTTCCATTTTTCAGGGACATGCAAAAAAGGATAAAAAATCAAAAAAATGATAAAATAATAAAATAAAATGAAAGCAACAAAAGAAAAAAAGAAGAGAGAAATAATAAAAAAGTATCATTGTATATAAATAGTATACATTAATTCATTGTGGAGTCCATGAAGATGAAATTTATAAATAGGGCTTCAAATAGAAAAATATGAGTTGTAGCTAAACATGTACACGTATTTCTTCTAATAAAGTGCATAGAGTAGCTCATCAAATTCGTGGTTGTACCTATATGGAGGCACTTTCAATACTGGATTGGATACCTCATAGAGCATGTTATCCCATATTAAAGTACTTCATTTTGCAGCCACAAATGCATATCACAATATGAATATAGATAAGGGATCTTTATTTGTCCTTATGGTTGAAGTAAATGAAGGTCCTATTTTTCAAAGATTTTGACCTAGAGCTCGGGGACATGGTTATCCAATACATAAATCCACTTGTCATATAAGTATTATATTGGAGGATTTAGATTATTCTAACTCAATTATGGTTAAAAAATAGAAACAAAATATCCAAATAAATGGAAGCATAATCCATTTATGTTGCAAATATACTACTACTTGCAAAAAAGTACTAAAAAAATATGAATGGGAAACAAAATAAATCCACTTGTTTTTAGACTTGGTTTTACTCAAAACCATTGTTCCCTTTGGTTTGAAGAAGGGGATTATTCTGAAGATCTATGAGAAGATGAGAGAATATATAATTGCATTGAAAATTATGTACAACATATCAAAGGTTCGATAAATTCTAGTCATGGAGGAATTACATGTATAGAGATTCTCAAACAGATCAAATTGATTTTGGTAAATATATATATTACATTTGTCAACTTGTTTATCGAAAAAGGCTAAGAAAAAAATAAAGTAAAAGTAATTGAAAAAAAGGTTCAAGAAAAATAGGGTCAAGAAAAAAAGAAAGAAAAAGATGATGAAGAAGAAATTAAGCAATTAAGAAAGGAAGTACAAAATATGCTTGATTCTGTAAACAAAGAACTTCTCATTTCTATAGAAAAAGTGGAGGAACCTTATAGAGAACCCAAAATTCTTGCAGAATATATTGCTTTGCAACAAAAGGAGAGAGTTGAAATAAGAAAAATAATGAAAAAAGCTATTGAACTGGCTGAAAAGGAAGATGTAGAAGGTATTAAAATACAAATTAAAGGTTGTATTAACGTAATTGAGAGAGCTCGTAAAGAATTGGCTATGCAAGGTAGAGTGCCCCTACAGACCCTTCGAGATAAAATTGATTATTGTTATTGTGCAGTTCAAACCATCTATGGAGTATTGGGGATCAAAATTTGGATCTATAAAGTAAAATTAATTGAAAAAAAGGGTAAAGAAAAATAGGGTCAAGAAAAAAAAAAGATGATGAAGAAGAAATTATGCAAATAAGAAAGGAAGTACAAAATATGCTTGATTTTGTAAACAAAGAACTTCTCATTTCTATAGAAAAAGTGGAGAAACCTTATTAGAGAACCCAAAATTCTTGCAGAATATATTGCTCTACAACTAAAGGAGAGAGTTGAAATAAGAAAAATAATGAAAAAAGCTATTGAGCTAGTTGAAAAGGAAGATGTAGAAGGTACTAAAATATAAATTAATTAATTGAATTGAGAGAGCTCGTAAAGAGTTGACTATGCAAGGTAGAGTGCCCCTATAGACCCTTCGAGCTAAAATTGATTATTGTTATTATGCAGTTCAAACCGTCTATGGAGTATTGGGGATCAAAATTTGGATCTTTCTTTAAGATGAGCAATATCCTTCTATAATCTGACCAATTTTAAATCTTAAATTATATAAGATCAAATTAAAAGAATTAAATATCTTGGAGGAGAGATATGCTTAGTGTGTGACTCATTGAGATCAAGCTTTTGCCTTCTTTTCTAGAATGATAGAGAACTTGAAATAAAAACAAATTGGCCTCTGGTATATTTGTTTTATATTAATTAATAAGAGCCAATAAGCTAGTTATTTAAATATAGATAGTTCTATCAAATCAATGAAATAATTTTTTAGATGAAAAGATAAACCTATATCTCTTGTAAAGCGAAAAAGAGTCTTTAGTAATGCAAGAAAAGAAAAAGGGGAGGAAGGAGAAAAAGATAAAATGAAATATTTCTTATAGGATTGTGTGGTTCATAAATAACCCCCAAAGAGCAATGTGGTAAAGCATAAAACTTATCTTGATTATTTATATTCAGCTAGTTTATGAGTGAAATAAAAAAGAGCTTCAGATCAATAGAAACTATGAAAAATGATTCTTGTAAGAAATATAAATAAGAACTCCATTGTAGAGGGTAAACCTAAGCAGCCATTTGAAAGTTATGGAAATGATGAAACTTGTGAATACATAAGATCATATATAAATCTTAATCATTCATTGGAAAGGGTGGAAAATAAACCAATAAAGAATTAATTTCATTGGAGTCCATAAGTCGACCCCAAATATTGAAAAAGTAAATATTTTCCTATAAGATACTTATTGAGCAGTACCGATATATAATAAAAGAGGTATTTGTATCCTCATATTATATGCATATGATATGTGTAATGAGTAAATACAGATTTATTCCTATATAACACAAGATCTCAATATTTATTATCAAATTTGGCCATAGATTCTTCACAAGGAGTCGAATGAGAAGAAACTTTCATATGTGGTTCTAAAATAGAGATGGGATTCAAATACAATTACACAACCATCAACTAGAACCCAAAAATAAATAAAAATTGTCACCTTCATAGGATAAGAATCAAGGGAGTATCTTCTCGAGGAAATCACATTTGTTTTGGTAGATTTTCTCTTCAAGCATTAGAACCCATTTGGATCACATCTGGGCAGATAGGAGAAGGATGACGAGCAATTACTTGTTATGCCTATCGCAGCATAAAAATTTGGATACATATATTTCCCAACAAAACTATTAGAACGAGACCTGCAAAAATACGTATTGGTTCGGGGAAAGCCAAGGGATCTCTAGAATATTGGGTATCCATCGTCAAACTAGGTCGAATACTTTATGAAATAAGTGGAGTATCAGAGACTATAGCTAGAGTATCTTTTCAAATCGTTCCATATAAAATGCCTATACATACTAAATTTATTACTAGTTCACATAAATAATTCCGAACCAAAGAGATATTTTTGGTAGAAAAATATTATTTAATTGATAAGAAATAGTTTTTTTACCGAAGTAACAATTCTTTTGGAGGAAAAATGATTCAGTCCCAAACTTACTTGAATGTAGCAGACAATAGTGAGCTCAAAAATTAATGTGTATTCGAGAGCTAGGAGTATGAGTATTTCAATATTCTATCCTTTTGATCCACTTTCTCTTCCATTATTGGACTATATAACAATATGTGATTATAATATTGTATTGTGAAATATTTTCTCCTTGAAATAGAATTAGCTTCTTGGATGCCTTGATGGTGAAATGGTAGACACACGACACTCAAAATTTCGTGCAAAACAACATGGAGTTTCAAGTTCTCTTCAAGGCATAGGTATTGTAATGTTTATTGAATGCGAAATTGAATAATATCAACAAATCGGATTGATATCATTTCAATTAGATTGAATTTTTTGATACAAAATCAATAGGGCTAAAATACTAAAAATTATTGTTTTCAAGGTCTTGCAAAATCTAGACCAATTGAATTTGAACAAATAATAGCAATCTATAGGATCAAGTGAAAGATTTTTTCTTCGAAATAAAAAGTGTAAGAGGAAAGTATACTATACTAGTATAACCCAAATAAAATAAATAAAGAGTAAACATAGTAGAGAATATCTCATCAAGTTAAAGAGAAATGACTTGGCTCATATTTCTTACTATTCTTACTCTTACATAGTCATATATATCCATTTATTTTTTAATTAAAGATCTAGTCTTTTTTATTCTTATTCAATCCTTTCGCTAATAAGCAATCAATCGTATTTGGAGAAAGCCATTTTTTTTAACAATGTATCGATCATTTTTTTAAATAACATTCTATTAGAGAAGAATAAATTTGATAAATATTTATAACTTTCAGATAGATTTTTATTAATAAGAGATTCATTAGATAGTAAATCCCTATTTTCCCTTTCTCCCTTGAGCAAACATTGTTTGAACTTATCATCTTGTGTTTATTTATGGAACCAATGTTCACTTATCACCGATTGGTAATATAGTAATTCACATCTCAATTGGATATTGATTTCACGTTTGAGAGTTTCGAAATTTTATTTTTCTTCTATTTGAATGTTAAAAGGAAAATCATCATCATTAGTTTGAATTTTTGTTTCTAAGACAATTTTTCTTACCTTTTTCTGCTTTAGAATAGCCTTTAACATTTTTTATACTATATTTTAGCTCTCTTGTTGAAGAATAAGTAAGATAAATACTCTTCACAAGTTCTTCAGGAACAAAAAGTTCTCTTCATTCAAAAGTAGAGTGCTTATTTAAAAAGTGAATACTCACGAGATCCCAAAGAAATCAACGAGCTAGATAGATTACTGATGTATTTAAATGTTTATACTCTATTGCATACTCTTTTGTATCAAATTGGTATATTCCCATCCCTTGAAACTTATTGTATAAGAATTTTGCTTCCCAAAAAGCAATTGTATTTCTTTCTACAATATCATCCTTTATGACATAAAGAGGTTGGAGATCGGGGCCAAATGTTAGAAATTTCTTCTAATACAAACTAGAAAGACGGGTCGGTCTTTCTTGAAACCTTCCAAATAGATGAAGATAATCCAATAAAGGATTTAATATTGTTATATCTTTAATATTCTCAAATCGATTGTTGTGAATAAAACTAAAACGCTAGGTCCTAGAATCACAAACTATAGGATTTTCCTCTATTACGTAGGAGTTTCTTAATTCTTTAGATAAACAATTTGATCTAGTATCAAAGATAATCTTTTTTGTATCATATCTCTTTTCAACTAAGGATAAATTGTGATGTAATTGGAATTACCCTGATATATTGCCAATGATGGAAACTCTTTTAGAAGACCCTGTAAAAGACTCAAAGCTAGAATGAAATCATTTGCAATGAAAGGATCAAAAGGACTCCAATTCTCTTTATTTGATTCCAAGAGAAACCAACAATATTGAGCTACTGATCTAGCTAAGTAGTTCCCAAAATATGATAGAATATGGTGAAATCTTTCACAGCTTTTCTGACAATTGAAGGTTCTAAATACCATTGATGCAAATAGTTTTCCCTTCGACCTTGGAAATCTAGAGTAAGTCTTAGGGAATTTTTTAAATACACAAGTTTATTTTGTATAATAGCTTTTCCTATCTTATAGGGAAGTCCTTTGAAAAAATCACTGAATTTCATATTATAATTGCAAGGACCCCAACTTGATCTATATAAAGCTACTCCAATTATATCATTGTCTATAGTTGAAGTATTTTGGCTCATGCTAATTAGCAATATTTCATCAACAATTTTTGCTAGATCTAGTGTAGTAAAGCCTTTGGTAGTTAATCCAAATTGATCAAAGTAGTTCCACTCTTTTTTCAATTAGAGCCTTTTTTTATGCAAAAGCAAAGGAAATTCCTTTTCTCGATGTGGGGCAGGCAAGTTTTTAGTGTTGATAAATGTATTGAATCTTCATTTACTATGAGGATTTATTAGACATGGATCAATTTTTTTTGGAAGATGAGTTGAAGCAATAACAATAATTTTTTTTTATGCGGGCCCCAAGAAAAGTTAAATAGTTTGTAATTCATCTGGAAGCTAAAAATGAAACAAATAGAATAGAGAAATTGGGCTTTAGTTCTATAAAAAAATAGAAGAAGTACCATATAAAGATTTAAAAGATAGAAATTGAACTAGGGGTAAAAACCCATAACTATGAGCTTATTTTTTACTCTTAAACATTTTTGCATGTGGTATGCGCCAATCACTGATTATTCATGTTTCATTGAATAAATATCACTTGAATTTTTATTTCTTTTCTTTTATAAGAGGAAGAGTACTAGGTAGGGATGACAGGATTTGAACTTGCAACATTTTTTACCCAAAATAAACATACTACCAAGCTACGCTACATCCCTTTTAATTATGAGCATTTTTATTTGATATTTTGTATTACAATAAAATTTATTTTGCTTTCCACATTTATCCTCTTTGATTCCCATTTAGTTTCGTGAATAGATTATATACATAGAAGATATCATTTATAAGATGTCTATTTATCGACAGTACTTGATTAATATCACATGTTTTTTTCCATACAAAAAGCTTGTACAAATATCTATTTATAGTTTCTTAAGGGACTCATAAACTACAATTGTAGTTGACCATATAATATATTCATCACGATTGAGAAGGAGAACTTACGAATAATGCAAGATATAAAAACATATCTTTCCATAATGCTTGTGTTAGCTACTTTATGGTTGGGATTTTCAGCCAGTTTATTAATTGAGATAAATCATTTTTTCTTAGATGCCCTAACTTTTCCCTTTTTTTCATTTTAATTTTCCTCTCTTGTGAACCCGAAAGAAAAAAAATGATAGATTTATTTCCTTTTCTTCTTGGATAAAGAAAATAAATTATATTCAATCTCTTTAGAATTCAAGGGAGGGTGAAGTTAGAATGAGAGAAGATAGAAATCTAGATCCAAAATTTCCTTCCACAAATAGTAAACTACTGAAAACTCTTAATTAAATATTTTAATCATTCTTTGAAAACTTCTATCCCTTTCTCTCTTTTTTCCAAATTGAAAAGAAAAGAAGTAGATACAATATTCAAAGTAAGTTATATGGCCAAGGGTGGAAATGTAAGAGTAACAATTACTTTAGAATGTACTAGTTGTATCCAAGATAGTGTTGATAAAAAAAAATGGGGATTTCAAGATATACGACTCAAGAAAATCGCCGCAATACTCCTCTTTGATTGGAATTAAAGAAATTTTGTCCTTATTGTTACAAGCATACCATTCATGGAGAAATACAAAAAATAGATTGAATCTACAAAAATAAGAGTCTACCATTCCTACCCAGATATATAAATATATCAAAGATATTTCTCTTTCTTTGTATTTTCAAAAAATTTGTCACTGTCAATATCACTTTTTGAAATATTTTGAAAAAATATTATTTGAAAGGTTCATATTAAAATATAGCGAAGGTTGGGTCATCGGGAGGACATGGAACTTTGTTGTGACTTTTACTGAAGTGTGCTTTCTTGCCAATGTGTCTGTTATGGTCAGACATCGATGTGACTCTTGTCGATGAGGTGTTTTGAATACAAGCAAGCTTAAGGTCGTCGGGGTGACTTGTGACTACAGTGAGACTTTCTAATCTATCTCCACTAGTTGTTATCTTGTCGATAAAGCTGGCATTGAGATAAATTTTGACGTCGGTGTAACTCTTTCCGATGTTCATGGTCATATTGGTTCTTTTGGGACATTGGGGTGACATGGGAAATCAATGAGATTTTCTAGTCTCATACCCATAGTGTTGGTCATGCCGATTGGAAACATTTGTAAAATTATGTGGGACAACTTTGTAATCTTTTGGAAAGACTCGGATCATATATTTTGTAACGATTTGGGCTATAACTGGAGGTTTTTTCCTGTCGGTATGCCCCTTGAACCAGGACTTTGTATACTTTATTTTATATATTAATATATTACAGTGGCTTGCCACTTTTGCTAAAAAAGAAAAAAAACTATGAATAAAATGAAACCATATTTTTGGAATACATCTAAATCATCTTTTCATAAAACATCTAAATCATCTTTTCATAAAACATCTAAGCCATCTTTTCAAGTTACATCTAAGCCATCTTTTTCGAAATGCATCTAATCGATTTTCTCCAAATTAGTAGTCTTTTTGAAAAAATTATCACCAATTCAACCTCAAGAGAAAATGGATTATAAAAATATTAGCTTAATTAGTCGATTTATTAGTGAGCAAGGAAAAATACTATCTCACTGAACGAATCGATTAGCATTGAAACAACAATGTTTAATAGCTAGAGCTATTAAACAAGCTTGTATTCTATCTTTGATACCTTTTCTTTCTTTAAAATGAAAAGAAATTAGAGCCTAAGAAATAAACTTGCTCATACATTGAATCGAAGCTGGGATATTTGACAAAGATAGCGTAGATTTATTTTCTTTCTTTTTTATAAATGAAAATAATTAGAATAAAAATAGAATTATCCAAGTCGATTTGTTCATCCTGAATTCATTTTTATATTGTCTTCTAGTTTCCTAGAGAATTTCTCCGAGAGATTGGGGTTTACTATTTTAATACAAGAATATTTTTTAATATCATAGAGAAGCAATTATTATTTAATACAACTATTTGCGCAAGTGTTCTACGATTTGTAAACAACTACCTTTTGTATAAAAAATGTATAAATTGATTATAGGAGACTCCATTAGCACGGGATGCTACATTAATATGAGTAATCCACAAACAATGAAAATATCTCTTTCACTTAATTCTATCCCGATGAATAGAAACTAAGGCTCTCATCTTTTGTTGGTTAGTAGTCCTAAAAAAAATTGAATGGGCTCCCCGAGAGCCTAATACAAATGTGAGAATATTTTTTCAACATTTTTTACCTATATATCCACTTTTAACTCTGGTCATTGAAGTCGATTCTTCATAAATGACTAATCTATTTTTTGATCAATCATTTTTTTATTTTGTTTATTAAGAATAAAATTGATTATTCTAATGTATAAAATAGAGATTCTAATGGATTTTTCTACTCTAACCTTCCCAACCATAATTATCTTCAGTTAGGTACCTTCCAAGTAGGCAAGGGATTGGACCTTTCATGTAAGTAAGAAAAAAAAAATAGAACATATATGTGTGTGTGTGTGTATAAGTATATAATATTATGGATTTCTTCGTTTCTATGCTTCTTTTTCTAACAATAAAGTCCTCTCTATACGCTAGAGCCCTAAGTAAGATGAGAATTTGGTAACTTGTATAGTTTACCATTTTTAGCTCTACTCCCCCCCGAATTATCAAGTAAGAAATACTCTTATGATAACATTTATAGATATAGAAACATGTAATTGTGAGAGTTGGCAAGGTAGCTAACCATTTGTTCTTTCTTGCAACAATAAAAACATATTTATGTTTTTTCAATTTGCATTATTTCCTTGCTCAATGGATTGATTACCATTCACTACCATTGAGGAAGTCCTTTTCATCCCAGATAAAGGTGATTGGATTTGCACAAATGGAAACCATAAATTTCATCCCCGGTAAGAGTAGATGATAGATCCGTACTTCTTAACAGAAGGAAATTTCTTCTTGCTTCTTGTTAGAGTGATTTCTTGGTCTATTTTAGCTTCTGATCCAAACGAGTTGCACATACAACCTAGCACATACTCCTTTACGTTGAGGACATCCTCAAAGAGCAGTAGATTTGGTTCTATTTTCTATTGGTTGTCTCACGTTTCTTATAAGTTGTTGAATAGTCCAACACTTTGTATTATATAAGAAATTTGAATGGTTTAGATTCATCCTAACCAACTATAGAAAGTGTAAACTATAGAAAGCATAAACTATAGAAAGTAGAAACGTATCAATAAATTTGAGAAAATCATTCTTTAAAGATAGATAATGGCATATTATAAATGCTGAGATAAATGCCATGCTATAAATGATCCCAATTTAATAATTATTCTTTATTTAAATAAAGGACTTAATACTCAATCTGAGTAAATGAGTAATTTAATTTAATGGTAGAAATAACTAGCCTAAGATGAATGTTAGGGGTTCAAACATCAATAAAATGAAAAAAAAAAATTGAATTAAAAGAAGTAAATGATCTTTTTTAAAAACTATTTATAATATAAATATATAGTACATTTCTTGAAATATAAATATATAGTATGATTCTTGAAATATAAATACATAATGTTGTTATGATATAAATATATAGTGTGATTTTTGAAATATAAAAAAACTGGTTGCCAAGATGGTCATGATCTTGTTATAATTAAAGCAATGAATAATGCCTTTTTCAAATGGAAATATCTTCATCAAATTATATGATGATTTGTCTCTTTCAATTAAATCTTAAGTACTTAAAAAATAGAAAAGTAATGGCAATGCTATTATCACTACAACTTTTCTTGCTTGACCTTTTAAAATAAATATATGTATATCCCGTATAAGTAATGTACTAAGAATCTAAAAGTCAAAAAACTTAACAACTTTTTCTTGACCAAAACATATTTGACTTAACAATCTCACCAAATTGGATTCATTCCATGGAACGAATATTTCCATCATGTTCTCTTTAAATTTTAACTGAATGCTAAAGAACCAAACTATTTCTCGGTTCTTTTTGATAGGGTCCATAGACCATGGTTTTTTGGGTATTTTCATGTTTTATTTTTTAATAACAAATAAAATGTTTAAAAAATAATAGAATGAGTAAGAAATTAAATATTTAGACATTAATAATATAATACCTACTTCCATATAGATACCAAAAGAGAGGAAGATTTATTGTAGATATTTTTTAGTGTAAAAGAAGGATAATATATAGATGATTTTATATTTAATAGAGTAAAAAATGGATAGATAGGTATCTATTATACCAAACCAAATAGACTAAAAATAAAATAGGATTTTTCTACCCTATTTAGAACATTTAGAACAATGGGTATACTAGAAAAGAACGAGACTTCTTTAATTCATTTAATCTTATCTATTTGTATTATCCATTAATTATCATTTTATATACCATTTTATGTCTTATATATCTGTATTGTCCATTAATTATCATTTTATATACTATTTTATGGTATAGAAATTGCTAACAATCCCAATTCTATTTCTTATTGAAAATTAGAAACATAAATTAGAATTAAATTGGTTAATTTGAATCCATACTTATTATAATAAAATGATTTTTTTTTTAGTTATGCTTTATCATAGAATCCATGGTTGAATGGTAAAAGCACCCAACTATAATTAGGAAGTAACGGGTTTAATTCATGTTAGATGAACAATAAATAGTTATTGTGCTTTGCTCTCAAATTTTTTTAGGACTGCTAACCAACAAAAGGTGAGAGCCTTAGTTTTTGCTCACCAAGATAGAATTAAGCGAAAGAGAGATTTTCATCATTTGTGGATTACTCGGATTAATACATCATCATGTGCTAATGGAGTCCCCTATAACCAATTTATACATTTTTTATACAAAAGGCAGTTGTTTACAAAGCATAGAACACTTGCGTAAATAGTTGTATTAAATAATAGTTGCTTCTTTAGGATCTTAGAAAATATTCTTGTATTATGAAATAGTAAACCCCAATCTCTCGGAGAAATTATATTGTTCAATAATAATTGCACTTGAACCTCTTTATTATATTGTTCAATTTTTTTATGTATCATACTATTGATTTCATTAGGTCGAATAGTTACCATTAACACTAGTTAATTCTCTTTTGGAAAATAAGACCTACTATATTATATATAATATATTAGTATCAATATGTTATATATAATGTTAATTAGTTATGTTTTTCATGTTTAGGAGCACATGGATATTATGTTTGATCGTACTTAAATGTAACTCATTATTCAAATGACTATTCAAAGTTCGTAGAGCTCTTTGTACAGCCTGGTGAGAAATTTGTTGTTGAACCTGTTCAATTACTATTTGTTGTTTAAAGTGAATAGTCTCATTCTTTGAATTTTGTAGTTGTTTCAGATTAACAGAAGCAACATTGATAAGATAGTATTTTTCTTGTTGTATTTTAGACTATCCATTTACTCAAATTTTATGCACTCGCTTTCTATTTCCTGTAAGCGAGCTCGAGCTGATTAGCAACTCCTTTAGATAGTTCTTTAGAATTCTGAATAGTACTCAATATTTTTTGTTTACAATTATCTAATAGATTACTTAATGAAAGTAGATTATCTATTCATAAGTTAAATGAATTTATAATCTCTTCCCAAACTGAAGACGAACCTTTTGATTCATTCAGTTCTCTCCCACTCGACTCTTTTTTACTAGGCCTACCCTTTTCATTCATATTATGTCAAAATAAGATCAATCTATCAAAGACTGAAATCTACAAAGGGATCTTTTTCCAAAAGGGATTTTTTATCATCAATAAATTTTTTCTTTTTTTCTTCTTCTTTTTTCTCTTCATTCATATTTCCTCTTTACTTTTTCTTGAATCAATTCACTTTTGTGTAGGTCGTTGGTTCCGCATTTAAACCAAAAAAACTGGATGGGAGATTAGGACTATTTTTCAATAGATAGATTGAATGATTCCATTCATATGAATGTTATATATCGAATGAACCTCCAACTATACCTTAAACCCATCTCATATTACCACAATGGTGGAAAGAGTACCCAGTTGTGCTTGGAATTCAAGTAGTTTAGCTTTAACTATTCTAAAGATTTTCTCTTGTTGATTGGGATTGGTAAGAAAATTTCCCAATCAATTACGAAATGCTATAGTTCTTCCATATTTCTTTTTCCCTTTTATAAGTAATTCATTGAGATCATACACTTTTTTATCTACAAAGTGCAATTGGTTGGATCCAACTAGATTATTCAAATATACAACTCACACACACTCCCTTTTCGAAATAGATTAGTACACCAAGCACCACATTGATATTTATTATATTTGTTTCTAAAATATTGGTATTTAACCCAAAACCCTCAGCGGGGGGAAAATAAATTAGGGAAATGAAAGAATCAATTACATTTTTCATACACTCTCCCCTCATAGATAAGGATACTTTGTAAAAAAAAATCTTTGACTCGATTCTACTATTATTCAAAGTTCGGATAAGCAAATTTTAAGTACTTAGTAAGTCCTAGGTCTTGCATAATGACAAAGAAGGATACAATTATGAAAACAAAAATAAAATTGTTCAATCTATCTACTTCTCAGAGTGTTGCAAATATTTTTGATCGAAACAAGTGAAGTATAAGTCCATTATTTTGAATCAAGCCCTCCCCTATTGGCTAAATAATTGATAGAGGGGGTTATTTAAAATCTTGAAGGGTACGTATTTTGGTCTCTAAGATCAAATAAACAGATTAGAAAATAAATGTGTTAGAGCTACAACTAATTCATAAATAGTTAAAGCTTCCATGAAAGCTAAACTTAGCAATAAGGTACCTCATATTTTAACCTCTACTTCTGGTTGTCTCGCAATACCTTCAACAACTTGTCCTACAGTAGTGTCTTGACCAATTCCAAGTCCAATAGAAGCAAGGCCTACAGACAATCCAATAGCAATAATGGAAGCAACAAAAATCAAAGGATTAATGGTAATCTCCTCTTAGGTTAATAAATGATGGATAATATGATAGTTTTATCTATTGATTTGATTGTTCACATTCAACTAGAGAGCAATTTCTTTGAAACAACTAAACTCCAGCGAAGTGACCCCACTAAAACACATGGTTGAGGTTGTCCCTTGGGGTGATCAAATCCCCTAGCATGACTCCTAAAGGGGAAGGTTAGTAATAGGTTTTTTTGATCCCTAATCTTGCAGAAGGATCAAGGGGAGATAATACACACAAAACTAGCATGCCTTAGGATCTAATATAAAACACACAAAGGAATTGTTAGAATTTTGATCTCCAAGATCACACTAAGTACAAGGAGATATCATATGTCTACACAATTCCACAAACACATCAAATTTCTAAACTAACTTTAGTGCCTAAATTAGTTGAGATAAAAAATAATAGACCAACAATTTTGTAAGTAAATCGTTAGTAGTTTTATTTATTTTTCACTTTGACCAACAAAAAAGTTGCACCGCTTACTTAGTTCCAAGATTGAATAATTAACTTAGCAGTTCATTAAAATCCAAACTCAAAATCCTTAAGAAAACATAAGCATAGATACATAAAGAATAGGTGCCAAAATGTGTAAGAGCAACTCTATAGAGCATAGGCATAGAAATTGCTTTAACAAAAAAGGTATTTTTACCTCAAAGTGCAAGAATAACAATAGAGGTAAATAATTAATGTGTAACGCCCCACCACACAAACCCCATAGGACAACTAAAACAAATACATAATATTTTTTTTTGAAAGTAACAGTAACACATTGCAATATTAAACATTAATACAACATAATATAACATAAATCATTATCCTAATCCTATGGGGTACATGGTGCGTTACTTAAATGAACCCAACAAAAGACGATAAGCGATTCTAACTAAAGCAGAATAAAGAAAACATGATAAAAGTACATCAAGAGAAAGATATAATCTCATAAATATAAATCATGTAATAGTATAATTAACTTCAAAGTTCAAATTATAAAGGTGGAATATATTTCCACAGATACAACACAATATAGAATTCCAAGTTACATTACAAGGCCTCTTCCCTTATAACAATGGGAAGGGTAAAATCCAATTTACAAAAGTACATAAATGAAAGAGAAATCTTCAAAGAACAGCCTTCTCCGCGAACTCTGAGATCACTGCTACTGCATCCATGCCTCGATCACAACTAGGGACCCAATGGGTGCATTACACATTTCCACCTGACCATGTGAACCCAAAGGAACACCGCCCGTGCAAGGAGTCGGTAAGAAGGAACCCTCGGGCACAGACTCAAACATAAAGGACACATGTCACAAGACTCAAGCCCACAAAGAAGCATAAACATCAACAATAAAATAAACAACTAACACAACTCTAGAGGTACAAAAAGGAAGGGAAACAAAGGGCGCAAATGGGAGAGTGTCATCGCATGGCCTTCATGGATTCCCCAAACTACCTATAATCTAGGAGCCGCCTCCATCTACGGTTAACTGAACATCTTGTTTCAAGGTGTCGCCCCGTAGGGTGACTCATGTGGAGCTAACTACCTTTCGTGAAGACAAGGTAGCGACCTTACGGACCAGGTCTTCCCACCCGTCCTTAGCCTTAGGGAGCGCTAACGGTAGGGGTGAGGTGTCAATTTTTATCTTGTTATATGATAACTAATCCCAACCCATTAATTAATTAAATTAGGTTTTCACTTCATTAAGGAAACTCTACCATGGGTGACCACTAGAACACTGGCCCCGAGGAGAGCCACTCTCCCCTATGGTTGCCCTAAAACCAAAACCAAACTAAGAGATGGTACCACAATGCCCAAACCAAAGAAGCAAAACCACAAAAAGGTACCTCCCACTAACTCCCACATGGTAACAACATGAACTATATAAATGCAACCATAGAAAACACTCACATATTCCCCAACCTTTGGAGAAATGCTAAGTCCACACCAGACATACTAAAAATACCACATTCAATTGAAAAATGCACTTAACATTATCTATCAAACATTTAATTCAAAAATCATCTAAGTCTCCATTAAATCATCATTATCATCAATTTTAAATAAGATAATCAAGTTCCCTAATATTTCCATTTAAACAAAACCCAATCTTTAATTTAAATATCTTCCTACAATTAAATCATTCACAAATTAAATAACTAAATCTATAACTTTGCTAGAAACTAATTTGAAGAGCAACGATGATAAATTTCATAATTAATAAACATAATAAAATATTATTTAAAAATTAACTCACTAACCTAATTTATCAAACCCAAAGTATAAATATTATTTACTAATTCCAAATTTTCAATTCTATTATATTTCTGATTTTAATTCCTTCCCACAACAGTATCTAAGTTCTAATTTTCCTAATTAAAAGAAATCTAAATTTTAAATTAAGAAAATCAGTTGCAACACAAAAAGCAGATCAAGTCTTTATTTGACTAAGTACAAGAAAATCAGTTTTGAGCTATATAATTAAATTTACAATAAATCTGATTTTTCCAAAATACAGTTAAACTATAAAAAAAATAAAGGAAACCAATTTCCACAATAATGTCAAAATGCAATTATTTCTTTGTTATTTAAACAGAATAATAAGGAAATCATTTAGAGACATAATTTTAAATGCATTACATTTTCCTCTTTTAAATTTTTCTTTTAACAATTTAACCGGACAAAATCTACATTAATTCTTCTTTCTTTTCAAAAATACTCAAACACATTTCTAGCTTATACATCATATATATATATATATATATAAATATATATAAAAATATATATATGCATATATATGCATATATATATTTAAATATATATATATACATATATATATATATTTAAATATATATATACATATATATGTGTATATACATATATACATATGTGTATACATCCATATTGAAATAAATACATATTTTAATTTATCTGATGCAACTGAAATTAAAAACATAACAGTAACCCAATGTTTTTTTTTCCAACAAATATATATACATATGCATATATATATATAAACTTCACATTAATAATCACTTTAATATTAAATCTGCCAGTATACAAGAAAACATAATATATATACCTTGTAAAATAAAACATTCGCAATAATAAAAAAACACATGCTTTACTAGCAATGAGAAGGCATACGAATGGGGGGGGGTGGGGCTGGGGGTGGCAAGGGGGAAGGGGCAGCCGTATATAGCCGACCCCCCCACCATGCCCACACACAAAGGGAGTGGGGAGGCGGTGGAGGCTCTGCCTCCACATCGCCTTCCCCATATGGGGCGGTGGTGGGAGGCAGTGCCTCCCCCAGCCATCCCCCAAACTCAAAACAAGGCACAACAAAAAAAAAACATGAACCTGCCCTCTGGTAAAATATGGGTATCCCTTCATTACATCATAAGATGTTCAAAGTATAGGGGCACAAATAGAAAATAAGCAAGGATATATATATGTAAATATATATATGTATTCCTATTTTCCCCATTCAAATTTTGAGAAAGAAATTGCAAAAAAATAGAGAAATATCAAAACAATAGAGGATTAAAATGATATCATCCATAATATATATATATCCATCAAATCCTCCAAACAATAATTTACAATGAAACCACAGGGAAGACGCACAAATTTTTCCAGAAAACAATTTGGGGAAAACGAATCACAAAGGTAAGTGGATTATCAACCAAAAGATTTCCAGACAAGAGGGGTTTCTAGAATTTTACAAACTGAGAAGGAAATTGACAAATTTTGAAGGGATACAAGGAGGAAAAAAAAAGAAGAAAACCCCAGAACAGGTAAAACAAATTTACAGAGGAAGAGGGATTTCATATATTCCAAACATTATGCCATTATCCTTTTTTTTCATAAAAATAAAATAAAATTACAGAGATCTAATGAGAATTTTTGAATTACCCGGAGTCCAACGCAAGCTCGATTTGAGGATGGGTTGCGCAAATCCAGCCAAAGAGAAATCTTCAAAAAACAACGATTCAAACACTCGCAATAATGGATTCAATCAAAATCCCAATGCAAAAATAACCAACTTTCAATTTCATTGATCGAATCGACAAAACATTTTCAAAAATTCATGATCCCACTGTTTCATCAAAAATTCAGTTGTAGACATTTTTCCATTCTTCCCAATTTCTTCCCACTTGTTTTTTTCAAAAAAGCAACAAATGGGAAATATATCTTTTTTAGAAAAAGCCAATCAGGAGTTGTCATATAATTTCTAGCAATTTCCCATGCAAGAAAATCCACTAACACAAAATTACTGTCACTTCCTAAATTTGGAAGAGAATCTTCCAAATTTAAATTTACACAATTAATTACCTTTTCAAATATTTTAAATTGTAATTAAATAAATCCATTCTCAACAATTAAAACTTACATTATAATAATTTTTAGCCAAATCCCACTCTATTAATATTTTAACTTAAAGTTTATTTAATAAGAAAAAATCACTTTTTATTTTAAACAAGGGAAAATATGATAATATTTCCCTAACTTAATTTCTTTCAAAATAAAATTAAACTATAATAATTTATTCAACAATATTATTTAATTTTATTAATTTAATTTAAAGAATCACTTAACATTATAAAATGACAATAATTTACTAATGTACTTATTATTTTTCCAAGGCATAATTATCATATGCAATATAGGACATCTCATAGCTTTAATATTTGGCATCATGAAACAACATTTAAAAGCATAAAACACTAGATCAATCCATTAATATACTTGTAAAATTCATAAAATAAAAAGATTAATTAATAACCATATCCACATGAACACAAAATAGACACAACAAGAACAATCCATGAACCAACTACTGACATAGGTGGGGGTACTTTCTTACCAACTCCCTAACCACATCAAACCATTGGGTAGATAGGATGCGCTTAGACTCGACAATGCGAGTGGAGTCAGCATCCGGTACCTGCATTCCTGCATAACACAAAACGTCAAACAACATATATACATATAGCTCATAATCAAACACATTATGAAGGAGAGTTATGGTGAGGTAGGGCGCTCATGAATGAGTGATGCCACCCCATCTCCTTCACCCAATCAAAACAGTAAAGCAATAGCTAAGCATCACATCATCAAAATATACCCACAAAGTAATATCATCATAACATGAGTATCCCACACATAAATCCATCTATAATAATCAAATGAGCATAACTATCTGCCACACCCAACACATGGCGGAAAAGATGTCAAACAAATAATCATGAATACATCAGAACATAGTCAGAAAATCAACTGAAGCAAACACACACACACCAATGCAGTATCAGAGTATCAGAACATGAGAGACACTACATAATGACCAAAACATAGGTGTGATGATAGAGGTACAAGAGTAACTATGAAAAACCATAGACACAATGACAAATGTAGGATAACAATAGAGGCACAGGCACGACAATAGAGGTGCAAGTGCCATGACAAAAGTGTCAGCACAACAATCGAGGTACAAGAATGGTTCTAGATCTGAGTGTTGACACTTGTAAGAAGGATTAAAATTTTACAACACATAGAGATACAACTAAAAATCAACCCTAATATGGATAAAAACCCTACAAACAAGATTTAGTAAGCTAAAACCCTAAAAGTAAATGCAAAGAAACACAAGTGTCAAATCAAGATCATAAGCACCATCCTATGGAGAAAGTGTCAATATAAAATGCAAGCATCAAACCATAGGCAAAAGCATCATTCTAGAAACCTATCCAAAACATTAGAAAAACTCAAACAAAAATTATTAGTAACAAGGATGTGGGTCCCATTGGACGTGCCAAAATGAAGACAAGTAAAATGACTGAATTGAAACAAATACAAAGATGAAACCTATATTTTACCTCAAATCATATTCTTTCTCCTTGATTGATCTTGAAGTAGAATGCACCAATTAGTTGCACTTGATATGATCTTGATTATAGTATAGTAGGATGTGGATTGCTTGATGGAAAAACCATAATAACCTTATAATGGTGAGGATTTTGTGATAGAAAAATGGTAGCATATACTTATTGGTAAAAGACTTGATAAAAATGAAGGGTGAAGACTCCAATTTATATATTCATGGTGAAAGAGATGGAGGGCTAAGATCTTTCCAAAAGATCAATAGAATATATTGAAGAGGTTCTATCAATCAAGAGTTGATGGACAAGTGTCATGTGAGGGCTAGTTGGAGGTGAAGGCTAAATGATGGAGATTGGACAAGAAAAAGGGATATTATGATAGGATTCTCAAAAGAGGAAAGATTAAAATTTTTCCTATATTGAGGGAGGTGGGAATGAAAAAATGAGTTTAATTGAGAGGAGGGAGGTAGCCCCATGCAAATTCAAGCTAAAAGATGATATTTATTTTTAGTAGGCTTGTGGATGGTACACTTGATGTGTGACTTGAGTGTGTAGGTACAACATTATTTCCCACCTAAGTATGTAGGTGTGGGTTATTTCCCCAATGGAAATTATTTGAGAGATATCACATTGGGTCTTGTGTATATTTTATCCCCTATCATACTCAAATTGAGTGTGAGATGTGTCATAGTGTGACCTTATGTAAACCGAGATTCAAATTAGTGGCAATTCTAGAGTTTATTCCTTTTATGGGTTTATGTAATTGCATGATGTTAATTGAGTGGCTTAATTTATATTTGCACATAAATTATATTTCGATACATTAATCATTGCATTCTAATGGTTTAATGTAGGATTTTTATTTTCCTTATATTGGGGAATATTTATTTTTCTTACACATATTATTAAGCTTGCTTAGGTTATAATAGACATGGTTAATATATTGACATGTGGCATAATCAATTAGTTTCATTTGTCGCTTTCACCTACCTTTGGGGAGAGTCTCACACCCTCTTTTGGATTATTTTTCACCTCTCATAATAATTTATTTATATTTATATGAGTAGGTGCAACCATATAATATGGCATTTACTAAGTAGGTAAAGATCCCACCTATTTTGGGTAGTTGAGAGTTATTACTCTTAAAATTATTTGCCCTAACTTGGCTATATATATAAAATTTACCTCTCTCCTATGTTATTTTAGTTCACATGAGTGCTAATTTATTTCATCTTTGAATTTCTAATCTTTCTTTCCCTAAGTAATTTTGATTTTAGGTGACTTCACAACTAAATCTAACATGATATTAGAGAATTTGTGAGTTGTGGGCTGAGAATGTTTAGGAAATATAAGAGCTAATCATTTCTTAAAAGAAAATTGTGCCCTTTTATTACATCTTATGATGACCTAGAGAATAAAAATATTAAATAAATTTATATTTTTGAGGGGGTTCCTTGTTTAAGCTTGCAAATTACAGGTATTTTGAAGCTTCCTTTACGTTTTAAGGAAAAAATCAAGAATATCCTGATAAGGGACATTATAAATAATATTGTTTACATATAAAAATAATCATTTTATAATCAACTAGTTGCCCCTTTATTCTACCAGCCTTAAAATGGATCTTAGTTGAAAGTCCCTTAGAGATCCATTTCCATTCATATCCTTTCTAAAGTTGAATTAACATAAGCAACAATATCGTAAAAAAATCCACTGGAATTTTCTAAGCCTAAGCCTTCTATTTTCCAAAATTGAATGGGAAGGTATGGCATATTAGCTCATAAATAGGTAGAGGAGAATGAATTTGTGTGTGGATCAAAGGTTAATGATCATGGTTTTATACAAAGGAAATTGCCTTGGAAAGCCTAGGGTTATTATTTTAAAACCTAAATTTTATCTATGAGAATCAAATTTGAGGATGACGAAACCCTTGACACATGGGTATGTGCTAATTTCTTCCTCCAACCATCTTTCCAAAACTCTAAAATCTATTTATTTAAATTGCACAACTTAGGTGATCATCTAGTAAAGATATAAACTAAGGCGTGATTTTAAAAGATAATATTTGTAAGATTTGGTATAGAATACTCTACACCATGCACGATTTGACTAAAGATTGTAGTCACCTAAAATCTAGGAAATTCTATGAAAGTACGAGAGGGATTAGCAATGAGAGAATAATTCTTCTATAAAAGGATGCAACTTACAATTGGATTATGGTTGTTGAATTACACATGAGAACCTCTTAGTTATATAGCTAATGTGAGACATAGGATTAAACAAGATCATGAAAAGTGTCTTTATATTATAACACAAGACAACTAATATTAAATGACTTAGGGCACAAGAAGTAAATGAAATAATTTGAGATAAGATCTTATTCCAATTATGACTTCTATAAATATTTATAGGACCTAAGGAAACTTAACATGTGAATAGGACCTACTAGGTGAACTAGCTAGGTAAAACACCATATTTACACCAACACTCCCCCTTAACGGAAACTTAGGGATAATTAGACAAATAAAAACTATGCAAAGATGATGATGGGTCCTAACTACTAGGCCATGTTAGGTACCCATATACAAATGCAATCTCTCACAAATGGAGAAAAGGAGAAAACCTATTGGGACATAATGACTCCCAAAAAGAGAGATGAAAAAAACTATTTGATTGAAGAACAAAGACAAAACCCCATGCAAGGAAAAATTATCCCCATAAAAGAGAAGAAGAGAGATGATGCAACCCCCCTCAATGTTGAGGATGGTATATGTTGAACACTAAATATTGAAGATGATCCAATATCATTGAACAACATTGCTCCACTTAGGAAGACATAAAACCAAGATGGTATGCAAAATGCATTCCCATTCTTGAAAGGGAGATGAGAGAAGAAAAATGAGGATTAATGTCTTTGAAATTTGTTTAAGTGTCTCCATGTTGATATTGAAAGTTGTCACACTCCAAATAGGCATTTTAGGCCACACTGGTGAATATGACAATCCAAAATATTCTAGAAATGATTATAGAACACAATCCAATGACAAAGATGTCTCCTCTAAAGATAAAGAAGCCTCCTCCAATTGTTTCTCAAAATAATCCACACTCATTTCAAGTTGTGAAGAATGATCATGTAGAGAATGAACGAGATAGTCAAAGTGTTCCCTCATAACAACTGAAGAAGGATCACCTCCATCAAAGAGAAGATGTATACAATCAATAGTGTCTCCCAAATCTTAAATACGAGACTCTACAAATAAACCTGCAATGTCTGTCAAGTACTCATCCCAAGTAGCCATATTTGGAAGATAAAGTATGTCCTTCATTAATGGAAAAATCTATTGTTGTTGGCTTGATCGGTCCCACAAAATCTATTGCCCATTTTTCAAATGGCATCAACACCAATAATCAATAGAGTGTCATTTCATATCAAGAATTTGGTTTCCCTACCCTTTGGCATATGCTATAGCTTTTTTTTTTTTTTTAATATTGGAAATAGCAGTTGGGCCGTTTAGGCCAGCACATATTGCATATCTAATGAAACAAAAAGAAATCAACTGCGAGGACATCAATATCACCTAGGCCAAAGAAAAATAAAAGCCTGAGAGATAAACAATACCAATCATAATGGAGGTCAATTTATTTCCTGGAATGTCTCGGGGCTTGAAAGCCCTAATAGGAAGCATGTGGTGAGGAGATTCCTAGCTCAGAAGAAGGATAAATATTTTTTCCTGTTGCAAGAAGTAAAAGCTATTGGTTTCACTCTTGAAACAAGCCTAAAAGTAATATGAAAAGATGCTTCACAATACATTACCAATCATGAAAAAGGAAAAGGGGGGGCTACCCTCTTGCTTGCAAACAAATGGGACCAATATATAAGCAACTTGAGAGTCTCCCCCTGCAACAGGGTAGTCTGGGTGGTTATAAAGAAAGACTCAACCTGTTTTGGGGTATGCTCCCAATGATTATAAAGAGAGGATCACACTCTAGAACTGGCTCTACACTTTACAGGATATCCCTTGGATCATTGGAGGGGGCTTCAATTTTGTGGAAAAGGAGGAGGATAAATGGGGTGGAATGGGTTTTGATTGGAAAGGGAATGAAAGATTATATTGGCAGAGGATGAAATCCAGACTAAGGATTGAGGACCCTATTAAAGGCTAGAAGAAAGATTCTTAAGCAATCTGGTTTACATGGTGCAGCTCCCATAAAGGGGGCAAAAGAATCTATTGTAGGTTGGATAGATTTTATGTCAGCAAAGATTTCTTTTTGGCCTCTATGGTTTAGGAGGATGACAAGATTGAGGTCTTCCCCTACACTCTCTCGAATCGCCACCCCATTAGGGCTAAGTTCTATATGAGGACTGGGGTGCCTAAAGTTGCTGGTTGTTGTAATAACTTCTGCCTCAATACCAATCTCCTGAAGGATATGGATTATAGAAATGCTATTTTATGCCTCATAAAAATTAATAAATGGACATGCAAATCCATGTCCCCCATCAATAGACGGTCATTGAACATAAAAGGTTGGAGAACCCTTTTCCAGACAATTGGGAAGAAAAAATCCAAACATAGTTGAAGAAAATAGGTTTTGCTCCAAGACGGGCTTCTCCAAGCTAAATCTAATTTGCAAGCCAACCCCAAGGATGAAGCCCTCTCAAATAGGCTGGCTATAGACAAAGAATCGCTTTGGAGGCTCCAAAATAATAGAATCAAGGGGCTAAGGGTAAGAGCTAAGATGAACTGGTTAGAAAATGGGGATAAAGGCACCAAGTTCTTCTTTAGATGTACAGTCTAGAGAACAGATAGACTTCATCTCTATTGATGGGTCCTCGGTGACCAATTAAGAGGAGATAAGGAATCACTTTTTCCAATTTTACAAAGGCATCTTCTCTTTAGAAGAGGTAATGGAAGATAACAATCGGGCAAGGGAACATATCAAGAGCCTCATCCCAAAGAGGATCAACGAGGATATGACAAAGGAATTGGGGAAAGAGGTAACAAAAGAAGAGGTAAAAAAGGTTATCCTCTCCCTCAAGAATGAAAAATCCTTGGGGGCTGATGGAATTCCAACTGAGTTTTATAAAACATTCCTTGATTGGGTTTGTGATGACTTGCTTCTAGTATACAAGGAAGCCTTTGAGAAGGGTTCTCTTGGCAACAAAATTAATAAAGGGGTGATCAAACTAATCCCAAAAGAAGGTGATAGATCTTTAATCAAGAACTTGAGGCCTATTACTCTTTTAAATGTTTCCTATAAGATCTTGCCCAAGATTCTGGCAAACAAGGTAGCCCTAATCCTCCCCTCCATAATAAACTATACACAGACATGCTTTATAAAGGGAATATATATTCTTGAGAATTTGATCACCAGTTGGAAAGCCTTGAATTGGGCAAAGGGGAAAAAACAAAATGTAGCAATGATGTTGTTAGATTTTGACAAGGCTGATGACAGGATTGAATGGGACTTTTTGTTCCTGATGATGCAGGCCTTTGGGTTCCCTGGAACATTTTGTCATATGGTTAGAACACTTTTCCAATATGCCATTGCTTAGGTTGAAGTTAATGGTGTTCCCACTTAGGAGATCCCCCTGGAGAGATCTATAAGGCAAGGGTGCCCCCTGGCTCCGACACTTTTTGTCATTGCTTCAGATGCTTTACATTATCTTTTGAGGGAGAATTCACTAGCTCCAAGGGTAAGATGAGTTAGGCTTCCAGATGAAAATGAACTTCTCAATCTCCAATTTTTTGATGATACTATCATTTTGTTACTACTGGGAGAAAGAAATGTTGCAAATCTGATGAGGAAACTGGAACTTTTTTTTGTGGCCTTAGGTGCAAAGCTTGCCCCAGCTAAGTCTTGGTTGTTGGGTTGGAAGGATAGGCCCCCAAACTAGCTTAACAATTTTGGGCTGCAATGGGGTGACCCTCAAAAAATTGTAAGGTATCTTGGAATCCCCTTCATTGTGGAACTAGATTTGAAGGAGATGTGGCATTGGATTCAGGAGAAATTTGAAAGGAAAATCTCCAAATGGAATAGACAATTTCTCTCATTAGTTGGCTGATTACAAATCTATCAGAAGATTCTCTCTTCATATAACATCTATTTTTCTTTTGTGCGATTCTTTAACTCCTATCAAATCAATGAGATTTAGAAAAGAATAAGGGCTTTCCTTTGGTCATATGGGAAAGGGAAAAGAAAGAGACATGTAGTTAACTAGGAGTGGTGCACCATTGAAAAGTCTAAAGGAGGGTTGGGGCTGAAAGACCTAAAGACGTAGGACATTGCACTTGCATCAAAATGTGTCTTAGGAGCCTTAGAAGGGGAGGAACCTTGGAAAATATTGGTTTGACATAACATAATTAGAGTTCTTCCTAAGCGTGCAAAGGCTTGGAAATCCTTTCCTATTAGTGATATCCTTAGTACTGAGGAGGTTATGCTACCTGTAGGGTCCAATGTTTTTAGGACAATTTGGAAGGCCTAGGAAATGGTGAAGAAACATTTAGATAATCATCAGTTCACCAATGGGGACTTTGGGACTGTTTAGACCCACAGGTCTATTTGGTGGAATTTGAAGCACAAAGGGAAACCCTTGGCACTAATCCAAGGTTGCTTTGCAAAAGGGTGGGCGACCAAAGGAATTAGGCATTTTAGTGATATCTTGAAAGACGGGAGACTAAAGGGATGGAATGATTTGAACATCAAAATTAGCCTCCCCCCTTCTAATTGGAGAACATACACAATCCTCAAAGAGGCTTGTATTTGACTAAATTTCCCTATGAAGACCAAGAACGATTTTGATCAGTTGAAAGAATTTCAATGGAAAAGTGGCTCTAATATAGAAAAGACTAAGGTTAAAGAATTATATAACATACTAACAAGACACATTGATCTAACTGATCACTTGAATCAAACCTGGAAATTACAATGGGATAGAAATCAATGGAAAAATACCTTGCTAAATAACTGAGCCAGACAGATTGAAGCTAAACATTGTAAGGGGGGTATTGAATTACTGCTATGTGGACACTTGGATATGATGGTGGGATGAACAATATGTCCATATGATATGTATTTTCTGCTTACTCTATACTTAATACAAAAAAAGGATATCAAAATTACTTAGATGTTCAAATGGAGGGAATAAATTATATTTATATGGGTTCAAATGTAATACCCCTCCGTTTTGCCTTCTGGTTGGACGGTGTGTCCTTGTGTTGTTATGTTGCATTGATGTGTTTCTAGATATTCAGATGCTTTGTTATGTGTGCTTTCTATTAGTACCTTGACGATGGTACTCGACTGCTTTTGATCGCTATCTTTAAAGCGACGTTAATGATATCTTTTGATGTGATGGTATCTTGATATGATGTTATCTTTATGTCATGTTTTGAATTAACATAAATGGATATTCGAATTAATGATGTTATGCCTTGGATTATAATAGTATGTTAGACTTTTCAGTTAGTTGCATTGTATTGGTGAAGGGGACGGTATCGCATCACTTGCTTGTGAACGCCCTACGATCCCGTGATTTCCTCTTTACAGTGTGTATTTTATGTTGTTCATATTATATGTTGTTGTTTACTTGATTCTTAGGTTGACAGGTACAGGACATTGACTCCACCTAGTTTCACCGATTGGAACGTGTTCAATGCCCAACGGTATTCGATTGGGAGATAGTAGCTAGGTTTTTCGTGCCAAGTCGTCACCCTAGTCCTAGTATGTCATCAGGTGTTTGTCGGGTTGTGTTGCTTTGAATATTGTTCCCTTTCTTCGATTATTTAATTACAAGTTGAAAGGGTAATTAAATGGCTTTATGTATTTAAGAGGTTGATTTAATTAATCTGGTAATGATGTTTCAAATGTTATTTAATTTAATTAATAAAATGATTTAATCTTGGATTAAATTAATTTTATTGATTAATTAAATTGATGATGTTTAAATCAGATTAGTATTTCATTTTGAATTATGGATTTAATGTTTAAAAATTGGAAAGATTAAAATTGAAAATTTAGAAAAGAATTTAAATTGCATTTTTAGAGGTTTGAATTCAAAATTGGAAAAAATTAGATATTTTCTATTTTTTGTTTTCTAAAATTGATGAGGGTGGTTGCACTGATATTTTGGAGTTATTTTTGGAATTTCTTTATTATGGAATTTTTCTTCACAATTTTGAAAGCATGAAGTTTTGAAAATTGAAAATAGAGGGGAGAAAGGGTTGTTGCATTTTTGTGGGTTTTGGATTGAGGTTGTGAAAATTTGTGGAATTGAAGTTGGAAGCTGAGCACCGTCTGGATCTCCTCACAAACTCAAGGAAATCAGGTTCATGTCTTAGAAATTGGATGCCTTTGTGATTTTAAATTGTATATGTTTTATTGTTGAAAAAATACAAAAAAAACCAGATCTATGTTGAAAACCTCATGTTGAACTGTTTTGGCAAATCAAACCTTTGTTTTCTTTATTTGGTTTTTCTCAAAAAAGAAAGAAATGAAATGTGTTATTGGCTGGAAACGTTCTGTTTGCAATTTTTTTTATTATTTCCTCAATTTATTTTGTGTAGATTCTTGTGAATATATATATATTTGTTCTTTATATATTTCATGGTGTTTAGGTTGGGGAATAAATAAACCTTGTTTTTATCTTAAACTCGGATTGAAAATCCGTAGGTCGTAGGCCATTTTTTTTATTTAAAAAAAAATATTAAATAAAAAATATTGTGGGGGGGTTGGGGGCTCACCCCCACCGCACCCCCATGGGAGGCGCGTGGGGGGAGTTGCACCCAGCGCGACCCCACTCCTCCCATTTGCAGCACCGCCACCGATGGGGTTGGCTGTGCTAAGCACCGCTGGCCGCTCCACTAGATCCGCCTCCGCCCCACCCTAAAACCTCCACCTGCGCCCTGCGCGCGAACCACCCACCGCCGCCTGCAACACACAGCCGCCCAGCCCTAACCGCCGACCTTATGCACACGGCCCAAGACAAGTACGACCCATCCTTAATGGTTGGTGCGTGGCTCGAGGCGTGAGCTGAGTGTTTGGTTTCAAAATATAAATGGGAATAAATTATTTTTCTATTAATATTTAATATTAGTTATATATAATATTAAAATATTATTAAATATATATATTAATCAATAATATATATATTTAAATATTTTATATTATATGTAAATAATATTAGAAATTAACTTAAATATTTCTATAGTTGGGGATATGATTTTTAATATACATATATATATTTTTAAATATATATATATTAAAATGATTGAGTAAAATAAAAGCATAATTTTATTATGTAATTGGAAAGGTATCAAAGTATTGAGCAAATGATTTGGTTAATATCACAATTAAATATAATGGAGTGATTTAAAATATTGTGCTTCTAAGCAAACTATCATTTTTATTTTGTTTAAGGATAATATATTTAAAAAGGCAATTAATGGAGTTGTAAGTAATATGTTTAATTGCAAAGTTAATTGATTTCTTTTAAAATGGTTTAGTTTATATAGAGGAAACAATTATTAATTCTATATTGTTATTTCCTGAATGGTTGAAATAAATGTTCATTTTATATTTATTTATTTTGCAATTTAGAGAAAGAAATACTTGGTTGAAAATTTCACTTTTCGTCTGAAAGAGATGATATTTAATTCAGTTTTCTTAAGGCAAATAAGTACTGAATGTTAGTACAAGAAATGGATTTAGAATATCCAAAGGTAGTTTATTTCATTTGCCTTCAGTGAATATTCCCTTCGTGTTCTTGCTTTTGGAAAGGGGTTAAATGGGTGTTTAATTTATAAGTCTTCCAGATGGGGTTTTTAGTTCTGTGGGTTGTCATTTTGTGTTTTTCAACCTGTTTTGTATCCCTTGGCTAGTGCATGGTTCATATTCAATTAATAACCCAGTTCTCACGAATGGGGATGTTTGTACCTCCTTGGTTTTGGAGTGGATTATGGGATCCGCATCTCCTTGTAAGGACTGACCTTGTTATGTGATTTGTTGCCTCCAGTGTTTGGAGTGAGCTCATTTTATGTCGCCTCCTGAGAAAGGCGTGGTCGTGATATCTTGTTTGTTGCACTTTGTACCCTTGGTGATAGGATGGTTTGTGTGTTGTCAAGTAGAAGAGTGGCTTCCGTTAGGGGCCAAAGCCCGGAAGAGGTAAGATTGGGTAACCTTCGAAAGTTGTTTAATCAAGTGATAACTAAAACAATACTTAGAAGATTAGGACTAACTTCTCATTAATCAAGATAAGTTGGCCTCACTCACAGACACAAGGGCTCGCTTAGACTTGGGATGAGTGGGAAGGCCTGGGGAGGAAAGGTCATCTATCTTGTCTATACGAAAGGTATTTGACTCCGCATTAGTAAATATGAGGGCCGAGGATCGGTTTGAGGCCACCATCTTGACGATCCACAATGGGTAACTCATGATGAACTGTGTGATGATACTTTGTCTAGGACAACAGTTGGTATTTGATTTTGCATTAGTAAGTATGAGGGCCGAGGATCGGTTGAGGCCACCATCTTGACGATCCGCAGTGGGTAACTCATGATGAGTTGTGTGATGGCACTTTGTCTGTGACCATAGTCGGTATTTGATTATTGTGGGTATGGTTTCCTTAACATACCTTGTGTGACTATAGTTGGTATTTGATTATTATGTGTATAGTTCTCTTAACATACTTGATCTGCTTTTTACCTGGAAGCAATGTGACCATGTAGAGTTGTACTAGAGTTGTACTTGAGTTTTATTCGAGTGGTACTGGTGTTGTACTTGTGTGGTACATGTGTTTGGTTGTGTCAATTTGGTTCAGTTTTGTGTTAGCCTGTGTCTAGAGGTAGATTGTCTTGGCTAGGATTCCTAGTTACTATCTCCTAGCATGGGGGGTGGGCCTTTGGGTTCCACTTGGTTGGGTGGCGTGCACCTAAATCCATTGGGTTCTTTCTTCATGTTCGTGTGGACGAGATTTCCAGTTGGAGAAATTGTTGGACTCAGTATCAGTTCTTGCTTTATTTCATTTCAGTTGTTCTTATAATTTTACCCCTTAGTTGTTATCGAGGTGGAAGTTGTAATTGTAACCTTATTATTTGACTCACCTCATTCGGAGAATGAGAGATGTAATCATATTGTTTAATTTGGATAAATTGAATTGAAAGTTATCTCTTATGCTTGTTGTAATTTATCTTATTTGGAGTGTATGTGTTTAATTTATTTAGTAATTAAATGACATGGTTTAATTCATGTTTTTTGTTGAGGTTCTATATAACCTATGTCTCGTAACCTTAGAGGTTGTTCGCATTAGTTAGTGAACTTGCTTATTATTTGTTCTTAAACAAACAAAAAAAATAGCCCGTTTAAGTAGTTGTTTGCAATTTCCTCTAGGGTTGCGTGGCGAGGCGTTACATCAAACATATTTAACATTGGGTAATCCCACAATACTGGTTTACAATTTTTGGGTAAACTAGACACTGAACTGATTTTTTTAACTAAATCTTCACTTTCGGGCTCCTATAGCGGCTAAACCGTGAGGAATTTGAAGATGATGCAAACTAGTGATTTGTGACATTTTGTCTATAGATTCTAAATATATTTTTTTCAATTTTTTTGGAATTAGATTGCACTTCTTTTTCCATCTCCTTCGAAAACTAGTTTTTTTTTTTAAAATAACATTTTTAAGGAGTGACGCTCACCTCTGGGTAAAAGCACAAAGTTGTGTAACACTTTCAACCAACTTATCAACATAACTGAATTTAAGTATTTCTAGCTAAAAATCAATTTTAGTTAAATATATGATCTAGTAAGATTCATTCTAGCTAAGTTAGATACTTTCATAACTTTTTTAGCTAAAATTATTGGCTAAAATTATATGGAGCACCACTTTGAGTCTAATTTACCAAAAAAATAAATTATTTGAAAAACTTGAAGTTTCAATAACTCCTGTTAATGTAAATAACATTTTTTTAAAATATAAAAAATACCCTTTTGTAGATCCATAAGTGTAGTTTTCAAAAATATATTTATTTTATAATAGTTTAATTATTATTTATATTTTGTTTTTTATTTATACTAAAAGTAGGTTATCAACACAAAATATTAGGTTGATTACCATGCCAAGGAAAAATACCAAAGCTTATTAATTTTTTTTGAAAAAATATGATGCACTAGATAAAAGAATCTATTTCAAGATGGTATATTTTTCTTTCCATTTTAGATAAATATTTAATATGAAAGTTGACGTCCGATGGAAACAACTATTTTTTGATTCACACACATTTTAATATTTATTTAAAAATATGTATTTATTAAAATTAGAAAAAAAATATCCATGCACTAAATTTTCAAGTTATAAATACACACAAAAATTTTGAAAGGAAAAAAAAAAAATTTACTAAAAAAAGTTTGACATTCCATGCAACTTCATTTTTCAGCATTTTATCAACAATTAAATTATAGTTTTAATTTATTAAAAACTAGTTTAAAATAATTTTTTTTATTTTTTTAAAAAATATAAACATAAAATATACTAAAAAATACATATTTTACTAGTTTACATCATTTCAAAATTCAAAACATATATGCCATTTTTTAGTGATTTAAGTTTAAAAGTTGGATTAGTGTTGGTTTTTTCGAATTTAGATTTGTAACTACAATATCTAGCACTTTCATTTGGTTTCATAGTGTTTTATTAAATATTTTTTCCTTAATCAAGTTTCGAAGTCAAACCAATTACAATTCAAACATAGGCGGACTGTATACAACATAGCTTTTTCTATATGTATCAAAATTCAATTTATTTTTTAATGGATCAAGGACATCAATACCCAATCTGAACATATTTTAAAAAAAATTATTTTGATAATTTGATATTTTTCCACATGTGCAAAACATAGAGCTTGATTTTCGGTGAAAAACCTATGTTTAATAAAACTAAAAAACAAATACATAATAAAACCAAAACATATTAAAATTATATTCGTTGGATAGCTCATTCTAAGGACTACCATCATCCAGTTGGATTTGTGAAGTCTCCTCCATTTTCATCCTCAACCCGAACTTCAAATTTTTTTGGCATGGGGTCATTTTTTTCAACTTTTCCTTCCTCACTCCAATTGTAAACCACTTTTGTAGGTTCATCCCATTAATTGTTAAGACAAGTTGATAATTGAACTTGAATTCTTAAGCATATTAAGACTGACAACAAAGTTTGGAATTTAGGGCCTAATTAGATGGGACAAGAGCGTTGGGCACCTTAGTCTGGGCATTTTGAGCTTTGTTAAAGTTTGATAAATATGAATTTATTAAATTTCCTAAAAATGATAATTAAACAGATAAATTCTAAGCATAATTAGGTACATGCATTTAAGAGGGTGCCAAACTTAGCGTGAAATTGTCAAGGGTGATAATTTATGACACTACACCTCATTTTAAATATTGTAATCTTTTATTTATGTTCTTAGTTGCTTGATCTTGGAGATGTATTCTTGGATATGGTAAAAAAAATTAGGTTTAAAATTTATGTAATCATTTTCAATCTGATATCTCTTAATCTTATTAGTTTTACCATACAATTTTTCAAAAGTCTCCCAAACCCCCTTAGGTGTTTTGCATGATTCAACATGAAATTATAAACTAAAAGAGACTAATGAACTTATACATCCATTTTTTTCTCATGATCAATCTCCCATTTTGTCGATTATTCAGTATCAGTAGGTTGAGAAATGGTTTCTTTATATGGCCTATAAAACCATTTCCCATGAGATAAATCTATATCGATTTTCTCCATGAAGCATAACTATATGGAGTTAAGAATTTAATTTGAGATTTCCCATTATAATAATAAACAAAAAACAAAAGAAAGTAATCAACCATCACAAGATTACCACCCCCTCCCTAAATTACTTAATCAAAATCTTAGTGCTTATAGGTACCAAATTTGGCCACAAAATCAAAGTACACTTTTGACCAAAAATGGGATAAATCTGATCACATCATTACAAAATACAAAAAAAATTATGCACTTTTAAAAAATTACACCTAAAAATATTATCACAGGAGGGAAAAAAGAGCCTTGGAAGTCCCCAAAATGAGAATGATTTGGAAAAACCTGTGAGAATATGCATTTTTTAGAAAAGCTATGCACCAAAATAAAAAACCAATTGCACCACTATGAAGAGCATGAAATTCTACCATAAATAAAAAATTGCTTGAAAAATGGAGGTCCCAACCTCGAGTTATGAGCCTATAAAGATTGAGTGCAAAAATAAAATTGCATCCATGAGGGGACTATTTTTTTAGGCATATATTGATGTTTGTAAACAAAATATACTTGAAATGTTCTTCCAATAGAATATGTTGTTAGAATATTCCTTGTGGCTAAATATGCTTATAAAATATTTTCCTATCAGTAATTGCGGTAGAATCTTTTGATGCTGATAGAATATTCCCTTGTGCAGTGGGTGGCTGGAATATTCATATCGATAGAATATGCTTGTAGGTTTATTCTTTTCTACGGTGAAATATTCCATTGATCATCTTGGTAGGTAGTTAGTGCAATGCCTACATGGAGGGCATAGATCGTGCCATGTGGTGCCCCAATAGGTGTCAATATTGTAGACCTGCGTAGGTCTATGTACCTACAAGATTTTTTTTTTAAAATTATTTTAAAATTATTTTTGCTTGTACTTGACTGTACCAAAAAATTCTCTCACAACTATGCTTGTGTAGACGCTTATGACTGTACACTCGTATGAATGACTTGAGGGGGCAAAAGTGTTCGATTTTGATGATTTAATAGTCAATCTTGGGGTTTTTGGGCTTCCTAGACACAATGAAAGGATCTGTTTTGACCTAAAATGCTCCAAAATTGCAACTATCTCTTGGATATGGCAACCACCTCTGAACCTCAAACCTTCATAGATCTAGCCTTGTATGTCCAATTTGGACAAAAAAGGCAAAACTAACTTTCTTGAATGCTCTAAACTCAATGGTGAGCTCAAATCTACACCAATAAGCTCTGGTTTTGACCTACAATACAAAGCCACAAAAAAACCCTAATTCATTTTTTTATTCTCCATATCATCATTCGATGCAAGAGAAGAGCATACTCAAATTTTCAAGATCCACCAAGATCTACAACCTATATCTCTCAATTAAGACAAATAAGAAGCAATCCCACAAGCTCTGATACCATGTAAGAGTTGGTATAAAATACTCTACACCATACATTTTTTAAAAAAAATTGTACACCTAAGATCTAGGAACTTCTATGAAGGTATAAGAGAGATAAACTATGAGAAAATAATGCTATTCTATCAAAGGACACAAATGATAGATTACAATTGGATTATGATTATTGATCTACACATGAAAACCCCTTGGTTATATAGAAAAGGTGAGACATATAATTAAACAAGATCGTGACAGGTATCTTAATCCTATGGCATGAGACCACTAATATTAAATGATTTAGGGCACACAAAGTAAATGACATAAGATAAGATAAGATCTAATGCCAACTAAGACTTCTACTAGAAAGATTCCTAGGACCTAAGTATACTTAACATGTGAATAAGACCTACTAGGTGAACTAGTTAGGTAAAACATCATATTCACACTAACAATCTTCATAGTCTCTTATTTCATCATCTTTCATGCTTATTTCAAAAATACGGTTTGAAAGAAAAAAATAGTAGGGATGCATATAGATTGAAAACTAGAGCTTCCATTGTCATATCCACACTCACCTCCACTAAAGCTTCTATCATACTTCCCATTAACACCATAATCGTGACCCAAACTCTTGCAACCACTAGTACCCGTATTCATTGCATCTTTATTAATGTTCAAGACTTCCTTGTAGTTGTGTGTGCTTTCTACTACATGTTTTGGAGATAGGAAGTTATTGTTAATAGTTCTTGCATTACAAATATATAATTTTATTAACATATTAATTGACATAATACCTTAAATTTAATGAAAAGTTAAAATTATTACAATTCTCATTTTAATAAACTCAATTTCAACTGTGCTTCTATAACTTTGGCTATCAAATTGAAAATCAACTAATTAATCTACGAAGACTCTTTCTAAACAAATCATTTTCTCATTAATATTTTAACAAATATTTTATTCAAAGAAAAAACTCAAATTCAACTATGCTAGTAATAACTGAACCAAGTACAATTCAAACTTGAAGTCAAAATTAACACCTAATTAAATCATGATACATTTAACTTGTAGAAGTTTATTGATCTCAAAATTTTATTAAACCAACCTCTATAACACTATATCACAACTCATTTATTGATTAATCATATACTTCTATATAATACTATAAACACATTATTGACCACTCACACCTCTTTACGCCTAAGGTGTTTCCTTATTTTAAGTTCACAAAGCTTCTTTTGTCCATGGACGTTGAGGATTTTCAAATAGAGTGTGCAAGACAATTAAATGAATCTCAATCATTCATCATTTTTTGCCTTTTTTTGGGTTGTTTTTGGCTGTTTTTATTGCTTTCTTCACCACTATTGATTTTCACTCCTCCAAACTCTTCCTCGTTAGTATCGACCTTTCACTTCTCTGATTTGGCAAGTTGTAGCTTGTAAATAAGGTTTCAACAAGGGTTTTAGAGTATGCTTATTAAAATGAAAATTACAACCAAGATCCTAATAATGAGCACATTTAGATTTTAACATTACAACATCCTTTATCTTATGTAGTTAAATATATATTAGCATAATTAATATACAATGTATATTTTATATAATAAAATATAAATTATAAATAATGTAATTATACTACTTATTATTATTATATATTATATTATTTAACATAAGTATTAAATACATCTATAAAACTATCATAATTAATAATTACTAATTATTATATTTAATCTGTATAATACAGATTAAATTATATATAATATAATTATATTTATTATTATACATAATAGTATATATAGTTATATTATTCTTTAATAGAAATTATTAAATATAAAGATGAATTATTATAATTATTAATATATTTTATATAGATTAAGTTAAATTAATATATAAAAAATCTGATAGTTTAATTGATCTTTGGAGAGATTAGAAAAAAGAAAGAAAGATAGAGGGGGAGACAATTCTATATAGAGAGAGGTATATATACTAACACTTGCATCTAAAGGAGGTTCAAGGTTATGTTAATACATTAGAGAGTATGTGTTTGTGCATGGATGCATTACATGTAGCTAGATTAAACAATTAATAATAAGTGCTAAATAATGAAATGAAATAAATTTAGACAAATCTAAATTTTTTCTTTCAAGAAATTAAGTATTATCTAATTATGAAATATTTGCTTACAGATTTAAAACATAAACCAATACACATAAAAAAAAGAAAATTGCCATCAAATTGACAAAAAATACTGCATAAAGAAATAACATGTTCCCATCCAGTTGTCAAATCAATATTTATCCTACTTTTATGTGATTTAAGTGAGATTTTGGAGGCTTTTACCAAGGAAAACTTTAAGAAACCCCCCCCCCTCGGCGAAGGTGTACATTCTTGGCGAATCCTGTATACTTCCCAATGAAAAATATTAATTTTATTGGCAAAAATTTTCGTTTTTCGGGAAAAAAAAAATCCCAATTGGTGAATCTTTTATAATCCCTAGAAGTCTGTGGAAAATCTTGGCAAATGCAGTATTTTTTTAATCGAATAAAATATTTTTCATTGGCGATTAAAACCATTTTTCAAACTTGATTTATTTTTCCATTGGCGATTAAAACCTTTTTTCAAAGCAAAAAATATATTTTCATTGGCGAATTAAAAAAAATCTCAAAATAATAAAAAAATCCAATGGCGAAATAAACAAATATGCCAACGAAAAATCATAGGGGTCATTCGATGAATGTTGATGGATGACTATAATTGCATTCCGAAACTAAATCTCTAAAGCACTAGACTTGCGATTTGAAACCTCCAGAATAACACTAGAACTGTTAGATTTCTAGAAATCAATGGTTGAGATTTTATTACCGTACAACTTGTTATAAAGTTTTGTTTGTCAGCAATTGGGCGACCTCGGTGAGATGCACAACTTTCGAAGTGTCAGCTCATTTAATGAATTATAAGGTCCCATTAAGGGATGTCTTCTCAAATGCTTTCAAACACCAACTTTAGGTTTAACGTAATCTTTTAAATCCTCCAAAAGGATAGATCTTAAATAAGGAGGCTGGAGAAACGGATTTAGTAGCAGATTGTCACTTCTTGCAGGTAAAGTTAAGTGAGCCTGCATACGAGGAAAGGTGGCAGCATTTTGAACTCCAGACTTAGAGTTTCCTCAAAATGGTACTTCTAGCCAATATCAGGGTATGGGAAGATGAACTTGTGGCCGTCATGCAACCAAATTTGAATTGGCCTGAAGAAGAGCAAATCGACATCATTTCCCAGCTACGTTCAGTGGCGTGGAAAGAGAAAACCAGCTATGCCAAGTACAACAGGGTGATTTTCGTTTTAGAAGAAGAAGAAGAATGCGCTAAATTTCATAATTTAGTTATGGAAATGTAGTTGGAACTGTACAAAGTCCTAACACCTCCAACGGTTTAACAACATGCATGAATCCTTTTGTGAATTGTGAATTTGTGACACGTAATGATAAGGGGGCGTAGTTTTAGCTTTTGAGCGCTTTTTGAATTTTGATTGTATAGGGTGTGGGGTGACAAGTCTATGAAACCACATTTTTGGCATTAGAGAGATAAAAGAATATATTTCTAAATTTGTGTATTTATTAATGCTTCCTTTTAATTATGAATGAATTGTGTTTCTTCATGATAATTGTTCAATGTTTATTTGTTAGGTCAGAATGCATATTTTTTCATCTCTGAGACTTTGTGTTCAAATTAATTCATTTGTTAAAAGAGAAACTATCACTTTTCTTTGCTGATTGTGAGAAAAACGGACTTTGTGTCATTTGTTTTAAAATATTTTGCATCTACTTTCATGGTTAAAGTGACAAATCTGTACACCAAAAAGAAAAAAGAGTTGCATTCCGGAAGTAAATCTCTGAAGCATTAGACTTGCGAATTGAAACCTCTAGAATAACACTATAACTGTTAGATGCAGACATGTGGCAAGATAAAGGCTCATCGCTCATCAATCATTTAGTCTTTTCAATGCCTCGACGTTGTACATTTCATTTAATTGAAATTCTCAATCTTTTTGAAGAAAGTGTGGTTGGCGTACTGCTAGTGCTAGTGCTGGCAATGGCGGTGATTAATGCCATATGTGATATGAACATCCAAAGCAATTTCTTGGATAGCTCATAGCTTTAATGAAACACGCTTTGTAATGATTTCATATCGTTTGAACTTTGAGTGGCACTAGTGAATCGGTGATTTTGACAGCTTGTTAGCTTGAGGTACAGTTGGCATGTAGCCAAACGTCAATCAAATTAAACATTTTAATTATACAGGCTGGTAGCGGCACTGGTGGCCCATAAATAGGGATAGTGATTCAGTAAATAGTGGATAGTGCCATAAGGGTTTTTATTTTCTAGGGTTAATAAGTATTCATGAAGAAGATGATGCGGTATTGGGGATACTGTAAATTCTCTTGCCTACAGCTATGTAGTTACAGAGTAATTAGTAAAAGATGAATTTTCTTCAAGTTCAGAATGGGTGGAATTGGAAAGAAGTTGATTTGGTTAACCTGACTTCTCAATCAGGTTTTGAACCAGGATGAGGAGCTTTGATGGAGGTAAGTGGTATACCAGTGCATGGAAGTTGCGTGCAAAAGCTGGGAGCATATTTGCTTCTCCTCTTGTATTTTAACAACTCCCATTTCCCCAGCATGGCTGGCCAGGAAAGCCCCATGCATTTATTTTCAAAGAGACATTTGTAATACATCTTCTGTATGACTCTGATTCTCGAAGGGGGTAAGTACATTTTGTATCTTTACGACTCCCATTTCCCCAAGATTGATTAGAACCCCCTTTCCCCAGAATGGTTGGCAAATCCATCAACAAAAGCTTGGAATCATGCATTTATTTTCAGAGCCACATTTGTATTACGTTGTCACCAACAAAAGCTCGGAATCATGCATTTATTTTTAGAGTTACATTTGTAGTAGGTTTTCAGCAGTAGAAGCTTGGAAATTGGAATCAATTTGTAATCCATTGATGATTGTAACGAGCAACAACTTGGAATAAATTATTAAACTTTGTCTATGTAAAGTAGTAGTACTAAAGTGACACACTGACATATGTTATTTATACAAAACAAGAGCTTGCCTGATCTACAGCTACTCGTTTATAAAAAGATATGTAATAATATGACATTGAAATTCAGTTGCAATAAAATAAATGGTTGTGTTATGTTATTCTTCATTATTCATTTACACTTAGAGTAAAGAGTTGTTTTATGAGTTCAAAATATACTTTATGCAAATATATTCAAATTAGTTTTTTCCTTTTGAAAAATTAAGAAATATACTAAGTACTTTATGCAATATGCACTTGATAATTCATCGTTATATCAGGCCATCGGGGGAATGTAATCATTCATGCCACCGATGTTTATGTGTTATAGCGATGTGCTTACTTTTGTTGACTCTATTGATATATCGGAGAGAGCACCTTATGAGTCTTCGCCTTTGGGCTATCAATGGGGCTGTGATGGGGGTTCCACTGATAAAGCATTGTTAGATCGATGCCTATGGTATTGACTATTGATTTTGTTAGGAATGGGGGAAGGACTATGAGTACAGGATTTCAAATTTGTTTATGGATGCAATGAAATTATGTAGGCTATAATATGGATCTTGTCACACAAATTTCTATGATTTGCATTATGTAATATGTAGGCTATAATAAGTCCTTTACAACATTAAGTTACCGGCCCCTTCGCCTTGATGCCAATCCTAGTGCACAAAAGTTTGAAACAACTTTAAAACACATGTGTCAAGTTTATTTTTTAAAGTTAATATCATAAATTACTCAAGTTTCAACCGTTGGATGAACATTTGATGTATGGTTGTAGTTGCATTCTGTAATGAAATGCACGGAGCGATGGGCTTGCCAACTTAAACCTCCAGAATCACCTTATAACTGTTAGATTTAGAAAGATCAATGGTTAAGATTAATAATTTGTAACTTGTAGACCTAAGACATTTCATTCACTTTAATGTTCCAATTTCGAGAAACAAAGCATTTAAAGCAGTTTGTACTGCTAAGTGTCAATTGCCAACTGTTAAGTGATTAATATTTATTTTTTTAAGTTAATATGCACTTGATAATTCATGGTTATATCAGGCCATCGGGGGAATGCAATCATTCGTTCCACCGATGTTTATGTGTTACAACGATGTGCTTACTTTTGTTGACTCTATTGGTATATCGGGGAGTGCACCTTATGAGTCTTCGCCTTCAGGCCATTGACGGGGCTGTGATGGGGGTTCCATCGATAAAGCATTGTTAGGCCGATGCCTATGGTATTGACTAATACTATTGATTTTTGTTAGGCTGATGCCTATGGTATTGACTAATACTATTGACTAATATGGATCTTGTCACATAAAAGTTTAAAACAACTTTAAAACACGTGTCATGTTTATTTTTTAAAGTTAATATCATAAATTACTCAAGTTTCAACCATTGGATGAACATTTGATGTATGGTTGTAGTTGCATTCCGTAATGAAATACACAGAGCGATGGGCTTACCAACTTAAACGTTCAGAATCAACCTATAGCCGTTAGATTTAGAAAGATCAACGGTTAAGATTAAGAATTTGCAACTTCTAGACCTAAGACGTTTCATTCACTTTAATGTTCGAATTTTGAAAAACAAAGCATTTAAAGCACTTTGTATTGCTAAGTGTCAAATTTCAAGTGATTACTGATTTTTTAAGTGAGAGGGTCAGCACACAGTGATATTTTTTCAAGTCCTTTGCAACGTTAATTTGCCGACCCCTTGGCCTTGATGCCAATCCTAGCGCACAAAAGTTTAAAACAACTTTCAAACACATGTGTCATGTTTATTTTTTAAAGTTAATATCATAAATTACTCAAGTTTCAACCGTTGGATGAACATTTGATGTATGGTTGTAGTTGCATTCCGTAATGAAATGCACAGAGCGATGGGCTTCCTAACTTAAACCTCTGGAATCACCCTATAACCGTTAGATCTAGAAAGATCAACGGTTAAGAATTTGCAACTTGTAGTCTTGTAGACCTAAGACGTGTCATTCACTTTAATGTTCCAATTACGAGAGAAAAAACATTTAAAGCACTTTACACTTTGAAATTGTACAGTGATTTTTAAAGTCTTACTCTTCACTCTTCAGATTGCTCATTGCAGTGCACCACCCTGTTTTGGATTCCACAGTTCCACTTCCAACAATGTCATTCCAGTTTTCAAGAGTTGGGACTCAGAATCTGGGTAAGTGAAAGAATTCTTGCGGCTACGTTTCATCGTTTGACATTTCTTATAATCTTATTTTGTCAAAGTTTGAAGTTTGCATTTAGAAACTCAAGAATTCATTAAAATCAAGGAGGACTAATAGCAATTACTTATTAGGGAATTCAAATTTCACAACTTAACATTTGTATAAGCATGTCTACAGCCAGTACCACTAGAGCAATGTCCGATAAAAAATACATTATGCAGAATTGCTTAAAACCCTAGGTTTCATCGATGGGTACCATGATATTTATGATCCTGAAATTTATGGTAGGCGTACCTCAGAACTTAGATTTTCATCTCAAAATAAGGCTGCAAAGCAAACACAAGTTAATAGTATCAATGCACCGTGGGTAACTGGATTAGGGTGCATGATGTTATATGAAGTTTTCCCTTGCCCAGAATTTATCATGGTCTGTGCCGAAAATTGTGATGATAAGAAAAGAGCAATTGTTAATAAAGATAGCCAACAAGAATTGTTATCCATTAATGTAGAAGAACTTGGAAAAGTGTTGGGGTTTACAATCGAAGAATTTGGAAACCACCACATTGACCTAGAAAAGCTTGGTAGTGATTATGAAGCAGTGGAAGAAAGGCAGAAAAATAATTTCTTAAATAAAATAGTTCAGGATAGAAACAGATTGAAAGGTGACCATAAGCCTCCTTATAATTTGGATATTTTTAAACCATGGGTTCAGGATACTATTTCCATGCTAGCATTTTGCCTCGGTCTGGATAGCGATTTGGAAGTGGGTGCAAGCCTCCTTGAAATGGTATATAATATCCATTATGTTGATGAACATGTCAAATATAACTATATTCAGCACATTGTAGAATCCATGCATAAGCAATTTTTAATGATTAAAGCAGGTTTCGCCAAGACATTTAGGTTCACAACCTACTTGTGCTATCTTTTTCTATTCAAATTTAGAGGAAAATTTCAGACCAACAAGCTTCAGATTCAGCCTTATAGTAATGCAAAGGAAAATAAAATGGCTCTAGTATATGAATGGACCACTGAGATAAGGATGCACATGATTCTCGAAGGAACTACAGTCATTTTGTAGACTACTTTTTGGCTCCATTGCATCAAGCAATTACAAATAATCCAATGCCTAGATTGCCTGTGTCATGTAGAAACTGCATGCAACTAGGAAAAGAAATACAATTGGTTGATTGGTACTTAATGGAAGAATATACTGTGCTATGATTTTATGGATCGGGAGTACAACCATACAAACTTCCAATACATGTGACAAAAAGGGTTTTTGCATTAGAATATGTAAGGCAGGTGCAGAGTGCTGATGAACTACACTTTCTCAGTCAGCAAAAGAAGACCTTATTTCCTTCTTTACCTTTTTCATGTGGAGGGTTCACATTCGAGAGAAAAGCATTTAGTGTGGCACATAATCTTTTGATTTTTTTTTACTTTGATGTTATCTGTCACTGGCAGTATGATCCATGTGACATCATTAAATCAATGATTGTGGCAAATAGGAATGTTGCAAGTAGAATTCAACATCAAAGTAAACCCTTGCTTGAAAACTTGAGAAACAAGGATTCTTGGGATGAGGTCAAAATAGCAATGGAGAAAAGTGCTGCTGAGAATGGTAATTCTTTTGAACAATTGTTAGCAGAAATTATGGCATTGCACTGAAAGACAGTTAGGACATACAATAATTCTTATGAAAAAAGTGATAAACTATCTAGTAGAGTAAAAAATCTAGGTTCTCTAGAGAAGGAAGTTACAAATGAAAACTGGTCATGATCAAAATTATTGCATTTTGGTCTATGAGGAAGGACCTAGGTGATCCAAGAGCTCTTGCAGAGTATGGAGCTAACGAGGAAGATAAAGAGTTTAGCAAATTATGGAATATGGAGCATCCTGATGAACGTGAAAACAAAGGAAGTGATGATGAATCTAATGATGATATTGAAGAAGAAGAACAAAGCAATGCCAATTACAAACCTAGTTTAAGTGAGGCCGCAAAAGAAGCATATGCTTCAGCATATACTTCAGGAGCAACCATACTTGAAAAAATTGGTTATGAAGGTGGTCCTTTGGGGTCCAAAGACTCCAAAAGACAAGGCCTTTGGATGGTAACAAATGTCGAGCATAGAAAACCAGTTGATAAATTTGACCTTGGGTTTGGAGGTGAAAAAGTAGACCAAGGGCATACAAGTCAATTTGTTAGAACTTCTAATCCTCATCCTTATGGTCAGATACAATCACAACTAGGACATGCCCTTGGTGGACAACTTAGTGCAACTGGGAGTGCCATTGGTGGTGATGGTATGGGTAGTAGTACCAGTAGTGGTCAACATGTGCTACAACAACAAATTACACACAAGAGGAAAATAATACAAGATACCACAGAAACACCAGGTGATCAAGGCAATCAAAATAGGCAAAGGATTTTGACAGGTCCAAGTCACACTATCAATGGATCTACCACAAAGGAGTTATTTCCAAGCACTCCCCCAATTCTGGTTAGTGTGGCTATGACATCATTAGCAACTGCAAGTACTCCTATTCCTTTTCCATTCAAGCATTCCATTGTTCATGCCTCCCCAAGTTATGATTTCATTGAAGAGTTTAAAAAGAAATCAGACTTGAATAAAAAAGAAAAGAAGCAACTGATGGAGAGTGCGTCTGTTGTAACTTCAGAGCCTGCAACAACCATGGTATTACCCACATTTGACACAAATAAATAAATCATGGAGTACACAATTGTTGTTCCCATAGTTCAAAATAAACCAAAAAATCAAATGGATTGATCTAAATACCAGGTAACCAATTTTCAATTGGATTTTTCTGGCCTAAAAAATACTGAAAAAATTAATGTATCAAAGAAGAAAAATGAATTGGTGTACACATCATTGCTAAAGAAAGATAGAGAGAAGAAAAGGTTGCAGACCCAAATAGAAAAGTTACAGGCAGACTTAGCAAGTGAGAAAGCAAAGAGGAAAGCAACAGATAACAAGAGCAATGAATTAGAAAAAAGAATAATAAAATCTGTCTTTACATCAACAAGCAAATAGGATAAACCAAATGAGAGAGAAGTGAATGACCTGAAGCGAAGGCTAGATGAGAGCAACAAGAAATATGATGAGGAAAAATCCACTTCAGAAAAATTAAGACTAAGCATTGCGAATGGAAATGCACAGTGGGAACAAAAATTGGAGAAACAGAGAAAAATAAATGAAAGATTGGAGACAAATCTAGATGAGAGAAATAAGAAATATGATGAGGAAAAATCCACTTCAGAAAAATTAAGACTAACCATTGCGAATGGAAATGCACAGTGGGAACAAAAATTGGAGAAACAGAGAAAAACAAATGAAAGATTGGAGACAGAGCTAGATGAGAGAAATAAGAAATATGATGGGGAAAAATCCACTTCAGAAAAATTAAGACTAAGAATTGCGAATGGAAATGCACAGTGGGAACAAAAATTGGAGAAACAGAGAAAAACAAATGAAAGATTGGAGACACAGCTGACGGAAGCAAAAGAAGAAATTAAGTCTTCTCAAAATAAGTTATCTGCATTTTGTAGAGATACAGTGAGGCATATGAAACAAAAGATCTAGGATGAAATAATGTAGAGGTTTGATCATTTGTGTGACATGTTTCAATTGATTGATGCTATCAGACAACATTATAAGAAGCTCAACAAATATTTAGTGGACAACAAAAACGTGTTGGAATTAGAGAAATTTGTAAATCAAGTTCTACAAACAATCTACAAAGCCAGTGACAATGATTTGAAATCAAAATGGATTACTAATCGGATTGAAACCTCAATGAAGTTGTCATCTATGATTGAAAAGTGTTCGAGAATGCGTGGAACAAAGAAATATTTGCATTTGGTTGCAGACAGGATGAAGGTGGTGGGTGTAAAGGTAAGGAACTTCACAAAGCTTGGTTTTCCAGAGGCTTTTGACTCAAAATGAGCGATTCATTGGAAAGGATGGTTTCAGAAAGAAGATGGAAGGTGCAAGGAAGATTGATTTGGACTAGTTTCCTCAGAACCCAGATGTGAACTTTTTGGATTCCATCAGAACACTGATAACCTTGGATGCAAAATTGACTGAAGAATTCATTTCAGGTTCCACTTCCAATTACAATCATGAAATGTTAACAAAACTTCAAGTCAAACAACATCAGTTAGAACAAATGGCAATTACACCACTTGAAGAGTGGAAGTTGCTAGAAAAGGTGATACAATGACTTGATTTTTAAATTTCAATCTTTGATAATATGAGTTTCCAAGTTCCAACTCAGCTCTGTGCAGACTTGTCTTTGGGCATTGGCAAGATTTTGCATTGCCAATGCCAATATGTACTCCTTCATGTGAAAATCAATTAAAAAGCTCAAATTCAAAATTCAATAATGGGATGATGTTCAATTATCCGTATTGTTTATTTTATCATTTGAACTATAAGGTGATGAACTATTAGCTCATTATATTTACTTCTTGGTAGAGCTTCCAAGTTATGGATGTTGAACTGTTAGCTCATTATATTTACTTCTTGGTAGAGCTTCCAAGTTATGGATGTTGAACTGTTAGCTCATTATATTTACTTATTGGTAGAGCTTCTAAGTTATGGATTTTGAACTGTTAGCTTCTGTTATGTTTTAACTAAACATCTTGATCAGTATCCACCAACTTACAGTCTTACACGTCACCCACATCCCACATATTGCAAAAATACACTACATTTGATTTTATGATTAGCACAAATTGCAGAGATTTGTGTGACAAGATCCATTTTGTGGCCCACATTACTACTTGATCAATGATCATGTCCATAAATAAATCTAAAACCCCATGGTCACAACCCCTATTCCTGAAGAATTCAAATTCAATGTATTGACAAATTAAATGTACTTGAACACTCAAAAGCAAAACAGTAATTATGTGTAACCTTCTCCATTGTATTGATCTTCAAAGTTCAAATGATATGCATTATAAAAATAGTTTATGATATGAGATGGATGGGCGAATTGGTGCAATCTATTATCTATCTTCTTACCATTTTCTACTCTAAAGTCTAATTAAAGAGGATGTGATGATCCATTGATCTCCTATTCTGGTCTTGATCTCTCTTATATATGAGAGGCAACAAGCTACAAACCCCTTACAAAAATTCATGATGTTTGACACCTAAACATAACTCAAATTATAAATAAAACAATGTCGCAGGTGAATGCACCAATTCGTTAATCTCTAAGTAGAAGCCCGTGACCACCTAAGATTTGTTCAAGGCTTCTACTCCATGATAGGGTGCTCATCATGCTTTCAGCTGGCGTTCTTACTCTGAATTTGATGGTTGTCCCATTGGATTTGATTCTGACACATCTACAATCTGGCGAATAAACAGATTGACTGCAGAGAGGTGATGGATGCACTCCTATTCAACATAGGTGTCCATGTTAGAGATCACCTCTTTCATATCATATTTTAGAGACATTATTTTTTTGAGTTGCTTATGAGTGTTTTGTAAAACCATATCCTCGTCATTTATTTCTTGCAACGCAGCAGTTAGAAGCCCAACAAGCTCTTCCTACCAATCATCATATTCTCATGGATTTCCAATGCCATTATGAAGTGTCGAGAGTGGGACTGAATCAAAGCAATCGAAATCTTCCCTAAGCCTGTTATGATATCCATTATGTGATTCTACCAGCTTGTTATATGTCAGTAATATTTGTCCTTTCATGACATTCTTATCTACGAACTCCTTTTTTTCTCCATCATTCTAGGCTGCAATCGTTCATTCTCCACCAATGCAATGCATGTCTGTTTGAATACTTTACAATATTCATTAGCACATTTCATCATTTTGTTGAATATTTCTTTTATCATTTCAGATACAGTGTTATATAATTTGATGGTTTTCACTTCTTTCTCCAATTCTTTGCATTTCCCTTGGGATTTCAGATGGCAATTCTTCTAGTAAGCTACATCAGCCAATGCATCAAGCACTCTCTTATCTTTTTCAAGCCATGGGGAGTACAAATCTGATGTGGAGGAGGAAGATGTTCTTTCTCTCTGATTTGCTAGCTCCTTCTCTAGTTTGTCATTTTCCTTAATTAGTTTTTCGATCTGTGCTTTGGTAAATTTTTCCACATTTATGTTCAATTTTGCTATCTCCATAAGGTTGGTATCCACTACTCATTGAACCAAGAGATGACCAAACACTTGGTTTGGATTACTAATTATAACATGTCTTTTATCATGGGGATACATTGACCAAATAAGCAAGGTGGCTTCGTTTGGGTAGTACCCAGATCCTGAATACATTTTGTCACTTGCTTCTTCTATTAAGTTCATTGTCTTATCCCCTCTTTTTCTGAAGCTATCAAATACAATTGAAGAGCTAATATCCCCCCTGGCAGGAGCAACACTCCAGCTTCTTGAAGTAATTCCCTTCCTCTTTCAGGAGTGATGGAATCCATTTCCTTTTCTACCTCCCTTTTCAATTCCTCCAGAGCAGTTGCCTCATGTTCAGGAGTGATATCCTGTATTTGTTGTCTCATTTTTCTACCTTTATATTCATAAACAAATGATTTAAATTCAGAAGATTTAACAAAATCACAATCAGAATTAAACTGTTGTCTAGCCCTGACCCTCACATCATCAGATAGTTCATTTGATGCCTCAAATCTTACAATATTCTCCTCTTGAGGGGGCTCATACTGTGAAATCACAGGAGCACTGATTTGTTTGACCTGCTCACCCTCTTCATCACCCTGCTTTTCTTCACTTATATCAGTATCTACAAAAAAAAATACCTCAGGAGTAGGCTGTGAAGGTATGTAATCCAAGGGCTCTATGTCTTCAGCTTGTACTCCTGAATAGGTTGCATGAGGTGCATCAAAAACAACTAGGGGAACATCCTTTACCAGTTCATTGACATGAGCGATGAGTTGCTCAATTCTTGTTAAAGGATCCTGTATCTCACCAAATTCCTTTGAATAAGATGGGACATTTTTTCTCTTCCATTCCTCTGCAAGCATAATCTTGTTATAGGCGGTCATTCTTTCCTTGGTGGAAGCCTCATCATGGTTTCTTATGAAATCTTCAATTGAGAACAAATGTTCATACCCTGATAGCCCTTGCAATAATCTCGCCATGTGAATAAACCCTTCTACATCAAATTGTTTCCTTACATCACCTAGAGGTAGGTTGTACTGTGCTAATTTACCATCAATTTCTCCATATCTTTCATTGGCGACCACTGTAAAGTCTCCAAAATATAAGGTGCTGGGCATAATTGATTGTTTGCTATGTCCTTTGAGGTGTTTGGAATCAGATTTTGCCAATTGCCTCACAATTTCTAAAAAAACAATTCGGTCAGGAACTACTCATGGCATCAAGTGTGGAGCCCCTTCGAACCCATAAACCCTTATCACTGTACAATCAAGGAAAGCATACCAGTCTCCCCAGTTATGATTCACTTTATTTCTCCGGTCATTTTCCTTTGGTCTTAGAAATATTTGTACTTCTGGGGATAGGTTATAATTGCACGGATACCCCAACAACTTCATCAATGGTTTTACAAAAACTTCTTCAAAATAAAGGTAATGAGACCTACCAAATCGACTGTCCCACAATGAAGTCCAAATTTGTACAGGTTTAAAATCTCCATTTTCATCTGTATCTTTTATCCTTAATTCTTCACTCCAAACCCTTTTGACTTGTCCCTCATACAATAGTAAATGCATAAGCAAAGAATAGTGTTCAAAATTAATATTATCACTATTATTTTTAATCTTTTCAAGCCCTCGATGTAGGGCGTTGGCCAAGTAGCTAGCATAATCAAATGGCTTGGCATCCTTGCTCTGTATGTCTGCAACTAAGACCATTAGGGAAATCAACATGAGAGGCAGAACCTCTACTCCCAAAACCTGACCAACTGAATAATAGGTGTATCGGAAATACTCTTCGAACAAATCTTTATGGAAAGGAGGGTTTTCACTGCTAGAGAACCTCCTGAGTTGGCCTCCTTCATCCTTGGGCCTATGCAAAGGTAATTTCCATCTCTTATAGCTGGTATCCATGTGGCGATACTCTGTCAAGAGATCTTTGATCGTGAATGATAAATTCAGTGAACACTCTAACTGAAATACATTAGAAATGAGATCCCTAGAAATAACAAACATGTCACCCCCACCATGTGATTGAATAGTTCTTTTCTTGGGGTGATATCTGATAGCAAGAGCTTTAATTAGCTCTACGTTCACAAACACATTGGGCACCACAAGTCTTCCCAGGTTCAACCTTCATAGATTGCAGACTTGTTGAAACCTAAATTGTTTTCTGTAATGGTACATGAAGAGGTCGTACCCTCGTTGCGGTGTCCAAATATCCCCTAAGCCCTTATGTTTGTCCCATAGTCGATCCATGGAAGGATTCATTTGAGCACTCCTCTTGGGTCTCGACCCCGACCCAGGGCATTGATTTATCAGGTCTTCATTTAGGAGTCTCTTAGGCTTTTCGGTTTTCTATTTTTTAGCTTTGGGTTTGTCTGTACTCTCTTCCATTATTTAAATCTTAAGCTTTTGATGAAAATAGCTTCTTAGTTGGGTTTGAAGTACTTACGTGAGTCTCGTTGAGTCACCTTGATAGTCCACCGGTCTTTGTTGCGTCAGAACTCCAAGTTTTTGCCTTTCTGCTTCTACCCTAAGCGAAATCTTCCAGGATTTTGTAACAACTATGCGATCAACTTGTGATATAATTCACTTCAATTCTGGTTCATAAATGCACTGCAACACGATGCCCCGGGATGTCACATTAGTCTTTCACCGATAGCCACCCTCTCCACTGATGGACACCTATCCTTCGTTCTATCGGTGGGACGTCAGATAATGTTTCCCCGATGCACCATAGTTTCCCCGATATACTTTATGCATTCGATAATTCATGCCCATGGATCTGGGGACCATGTTTATAATTCATGGTTACTTTTGTTGACAACTTGACTCTATCAGTATATCGAGAGAGCACCTTAGGAGTCAACCCAATAGAGTATTGTTACACCGATACTAGGTTGTGAGCTATTTTTATCGGGCCATTTACGGGACTGTGATGGGGGTTCCGTTGATGAAGCATTGCTTGGGCGATGGTATTGAATTTTGTTAGGAATGGGGGAAGGACTACGTCGCTACAAAATTTCAAATTTGTTTATGGATGCAATGTAGGCTAAAATATGGATCTTGTCACACAAATTTCTACAATTTGCATTGTTCATAATTCATGAATCATAAAATCAAAGTGTCGTTTATTTTTGTGATTATTGATATGTGGAAGATAAGTGGGGTGGACTCGGTGGAGGCTATTTTCTTTGTAAAGAAAAATTAAATTTCCTTTTAAGAGATCAAATTTAAATTTTAATATCACAATTTCATGGATGATGGATTACTATATAATTTATAAAATATTATCAACTACAGTTTGACTTTGGCATATGATTCATGAAGTACAATATAATATAAAATATCATGGAGTGCAATATAAAATAAAATATCCTGAACTTGAAGTGCAATGATTCATAATTTATTTGAATACAATATAAAAAATCATCAACTACAGTTTGGAATATGATTCATGCAGTGCTTGAGTGCAATATAAAACAAGATATCATGAAGTGCAATGATTCACAATTTCAATGTTCATTGAATACAATATAAAATATCATCAACTACAATTTGGACTTTGGAACAATGGAAACTGATTCATGAAGTGCAGTAAAAATAACTAAAACCTGCTAATTCTCTTCCATTTCCCAAACGGAGTCAGGGTCCTCAAACCGATGCTCATCTTGAGATAAAGTAAAAGAGTCATCTTGATTATGAGTCTGCTCTACACTTTCTTCGGCATGTGTCTCAAATTCAACATTCATTGTGTGATTTGTGTCAATTTCAATATCGTTGTCATCTGTCTTAGGCCCACTGCCACTCCCACTACCACTAGTACCGGTGGTTGTTGGAATTGGAGAGCCTGTGTTGCACAAACCGGTCCCTCTTCTTTCACATGTGGACCTCCAGATTGCGAGTGCCCTTTCAAAAGGATTTTTTTTGACATTATACGCAGTTCCTTTCATCCTCAAGCAATTTTCCAAATTCTTGTCCAGTTTGTTTCTTAACTTTGATTTCAAAAACCCCAATGTACTGAAAACTCTCTCATCCTCCATCGAACCCAATATCATTGTTTGACATAAATCAACAAGTTTGAAATATTCTGACATCGAACCATGCAATATTTCACTTTGACCTAAGCTTGTCCAAACCTTTTTAATTGATCCCAGTTCAAAGGCCTTCTCCTTGCCCATGGATTTATACCGGTCCCTCATAGCTGTTGTAAAACTTTGACATTGATTTCTAAGCTTATTTTCATTTAAAATTCCTTCTATTGTCTGCTCATTGTATGTTACCTTTTCTAAAAATTGTTCGATCAAGATTTTTACTTGATCCTGAAAATATTTTGGGTTATCTCGGTTTACCCAAAATTGAGGATACACAATACCCATGGCTTCAAGTATTTCATGTCGAGGGAATCTTTGACGAATCTCTGAGGAAAGAGATTTTGCAATTTCCTTCAAATTATCACTAACAGATTTAACAATGCCATTAAAATCTTCCTCGTTAACAGGTACTTCTCTTCTAGAGTGCCTGGCTGTCTAACAATGGTACATTGGTATCTCATATCCATGTACACAGATACATAAGTGCCCGCTTGCATTAAACTATAAATAATTATCAGGATTATTCAAATCAGTAATTTTTCGCCACATCAAATAATTTGCGCCTTCTTGTGTTAGATCTAGATATAGATGATCGAGGGCCAAGCATGTAAGTTTACGTAGATTGGCATATTCATAAATATACATAGTTCTGTCTTGGGCTTTCTTCACAAGATTGTTCATCTCATCAAGCATGGGGAGAAGACTAGCTAAAGTCAAGAGTGTCTCTATATCGCTTAACCTATGTAACAGGTCAGGAGCTTTGTCTACTGTGCTGCGATGCTTATACATCACTCCAATCAAGGATTGATATTATGAAAGAACTCATTGCGCTGGTCCATGCAGGGAGATCCATCTGGTATCGAAATCCTTGAGAAGCTTGTTTCCAAGTGTTATTCCCTCAACAAAATGTTGAAATTCAAGGAAATGTTTGGGACTTTGGCAAAATTATGCGTGGATCTTGCGAACTAGATTTTTAACTTTTGATACTGTAGGAAACTTGCTTACAATTTTGAATGCTAAATTCAATATGTGGGCCATGCAGTGAATGCCACACATGTATGGTGCACAAGTAGTTTGTAACTTTGTGCAAAGACTTCTCCTTTGACCCTGCATCACTGCAGCTCTATCAACTCTTACACACACCAACTTTTTGGCAATTGTCAACTCATCCATACCTGCAATTTCATTCAAAGATTTCTTGACTAGTTCAAATAGATTTTGTGATGTTGAACTATCCTTCATTTTATGAACACAAAGAAGATGAACTTGGAAAACATGTTGTTCTATAGTATACAAATGCATACAAACCCAAGAAGTATTGTCTACCGCAGTAACTTCATCTAAAGATAATGCAATGAAATTTGACTCTTTTAATTTCTCCTTTAAATCTTGCTTTTCCACTGCAGCAAGATAGTTCGTCCATTCCCATCTAGCATTTACTGACCAATGTGAGAAGGGGAAGTGGGGAGCACTCAGATAAGATAATAAATCAAAATATTCAGGGTAGTCTGTCATAGGACGCCCCCTGGACAAAATATGAAAAACAACACTCATCTGAACAATTTTTGATAGATTTGCTGCTGCCATGGCTTTTCCAAAATGAGCCTCAAGTGTACCTTCACATTTTTTAATCTTCGACATTCTATGGTTATGCTCTCCATAATCTGTGACATACTCAACATGAAGACATTCTTCCTTTGATTTCCATCGTACGATAGATTGTTCCTTTCCGTCTATGATTTGTTTTTCGTGAACTTTACCGATATGCTTTTCTATAGTGTCAAGCTTTAGCTGCATAATCTTGTCTCTTCCATATTTCCAACTACAAATTTTACATTTGACCTCTGTTGCCCTTTCAATATCGTTTTCATTTGATACCCCCACTGGTTCAAGGAATGGGTACTTCGACAACCAACCAATTTGAAAATTCCTTGTCATTTCCCACTCGTGCCCCAATTTTGATTTGCCTTTTCTTCTCTTGCTACCAACATCATCCTCGTCCAAGTCAATTATCTCATTATGGCTAACCAGGGTATCCTTTGAAACATCTTCTGCGGTATTGCCATCCTCATTTGATCCATTTTGATTTAACACAATGACAATCTCACCTTAACCTTCCTGTGAGGTATTGTCAATGCCATCTTCATTACCCTCAAGAGTCTTACCCTTGCAGTTGCAGCTCGACATATTGATATCTCACTTTGAATAAAAGTTGGAAAAAAATGTCTTCTTGTTTAAGAAGGACAGACCGACAGAGAATATAGATCCCATTCCCTACTCAAAATCATGTTTAAGACTAAAGCAAGAATGGAAAATAGATAAAAAAATCTTATTATTATAACTAATAACTAATAACAGTATGAAGAAATGATCACTCACCTTTGAGTCTACGTTTTTAAGTTTCGTTGACTTTTGAATCGAGGAGTAGAACCTCAGAACCGAACAAAATGTGTAAGAACAAATAACAGTTTCAATTGTATTTATATCAATCCATATTTGGCGAATTTCGCGGGATTTTTAAATGGTATGTTAAAAATTTGGCGAATCCTGTGTGGTTATACAACGATACCTTGTAATTTTCAAGGTGAAATAGGTCCTCATAAGCAACTAGTTATAAATTTTAATTGGCGAAATGAGTCTTCACAAGCAACTATTTGTAAATTTTAATTGGCAAAATGGGTCCTCATATAATGTTGTTTTAATAGTATTGGCAAATATGTTGGTGTTTTATGACATGCTCCCTGGGATTCCAGGCGAAAATAATAATCGGTCCATTGGAAACGCGTAGTCTGTTATGGCAAATTTATTGCCTAAACATGCCTCGTAAAAAAAACCCGCCGACGAATGGATATGCATTGGACTGATAGTTCGTGAAATCCTAGCGATTTGAACACCCTGCTGGATACGGTAAATTCGCCAATTTCAATTTGCCCGATTCCTAGAATTCGCCAATTGGCGAAGATTCACCACTAAAGTTTTCCCTGGATTTTACCTTATATTTTAGAGGATTTTACCATTAAAATGCAGTCAGTTTACCATTAAATGGTAGTTGAAACTTGTTTTCCAACAAGTCAATAGTGGTTGGCAGGCATGAGACTTGTTTCATACTCAAATCTCACACTATACATAGCCTATTGGTTAATAAAGAGATATAAACTCAAAAGAGAGAGAGAGAGAAAGAGAAAAATTTAGATAGATAGATATCAAGAGAGATAGAGAGAGTGTGAAAGAGAGAGGAATACACAAAGAGAGATAGAGAATGAGAGAGAAATTTAAGAGATACAAAGGAAAAGAGAGAGAAAAGAGAAACTAACTTTTGATTGGTTGTTTCATGTCAACAATCCAAGGATGACATCTGTCCTTGGGGAGTTATGCTCAAGGTAGCATATCATTTGATTAAGGGTATGATAATTCACCTTTTAAGACCTCTTCAATGTACCCATTGCATACTTAAAGAGACAAACATATAGAGAGAGAAAGAGAAAGAAAGTAAAAAAAAAGAGGGAGAGACATATGCTTATATAATATCTTATATAATGTTATATATTGTATAGAGAAGGCTCAGATCATATATATAATTATTAATACTATATATTTTTTACATATTAAAGTTATATATTGTTAATAAATATATATTATATATTAATAACTATAATATTTATATTATATATTATAAAATAACTTCTCTATAATAACTATATATAAAGTCTTAAATATAATCATACACATGATTGTTATTTATTATATTTATATTTAAATTATATAATACAAAATAATTTATAGTAATATACTATATAAATTATTTATATAGTTCACTGTCTATCCTACTCAACTTTAAAGCCTCTTGATGTGTGCATCAATCATCTATTTAGTGAAGGCATCTAATCTAAAAACATAAACAGTTGAAGGAAAATTTATGGAAAAGTTTATAGCTAAACACAATAAATTACTTAATTATGAGATTAGTGTGGTGAATATAATAATTAATACATAAAATTAAAAATAAATATAATAATATTATTATATAATAAAAATATAAAATAAAATTAATTATATAATAGTAATAGTAGTAATAATAAGGATATATAAACAAAATCGTTTTCTAAATGATCTATCAATTGACCTCGTGTACTACACAAATGTATGAAAAAAAGTAAAAATCAACTTTTTTTCTAATTGATCTTCCAAAAAAAAAAAATCAACTTTTTCCCTAATTGACCTTCCTCAAATAAACCAACGAGTTATTTGAGAAAGAAAAAATCAACAAGATTACTAGTTTTTTAGACAAAATTCATAAAAGAAGATCCAAACATTGAAAATAATTTAAAAATTTATTAATTTTTTGATTTTCGATCCCTTAGAGTATTTGATCTCGTGAACAACATTATAATCTCTCTCATTCATTCATTCACACCTCTTCGATGCCTCTGATTGCTATAAAAGGGATTCATACTTTTATCTTCGTAAATTTCGTATTGAATTTTAAAAAATTAACGAGTCATTTATTTCCCAACATAATAAATTGTGGATTAGAAATGACCGTGGGACGGGGGGAGCGCCGTGTTTCCTTCATTTATACTGAAAAAATGTTGTGTTGGAGTTCGAGATTGAACGCATGGATAACATGGGGTGAAAACACTATATATCTGATGAAATTTACGTGTTTCTTTCAACACCATATTTACGTCAGTTCTTTCTCGTTAATAGATATGGCAATGCTGTAAGACGGCGCATTTTACACCAGATATTCTGTTCTCAAGAGCAACCTGCTTATTGAGTGGTATGTGGCATATGTTGTAGAAATTATTGAATTTGAGGCGCAGAAGATATAAAATGATTACATCTAGTTAACAGAAGGCTCAAAATAGTAACAGAGGAATGACGTACCATATTGTGAGGTTGGATCCCCAGCCAGTATGTGCAAATCTTTATTTGAGGCAACCTGAACAATCCAGTGCGGTGCCCAACTGGAAGAGAAGGCATGCCAATCTCTCCACCTCAGGTAAGTTGTCAAAACCCTCATGTGTATGTAGGATTGTCAAGGAGGGAAATTCTCTTCATTATTTTAGCTCATTTAAACCCAGTAGAAGAGGTTTACGGGAATTACATGTGGCAAAAGTGAAGGAAAGACAATTAGTTAGGGGAAGTCCCTCGGCTAGTCTAGAGACAGGAAAGTACAGCTACGAAGTGGAGAGTGTAATAAATAAGATTGGTTGCTTGCCCCCTCGGGGCAGTATAGCCAGATGCTTGGAGCCTCACAAGAAGCAGCTTTCATTGAATGACTTCTCTCTCGTTTTCAGAGAATTTGCGCAGAGAGGGGACTGGCAGAGGACTCTCAGGCTGTTCAAGTATATGCAGAGGCAACAGTGGTGCAAACCCAATGAACATATCTGTACAATTATGATAGGGATTTTGGGCAGGGAGGGGCTGCTTGATAAATGCTCTGAGATTTTTGAGGAAATGCCTGAGCAGGGTGTGGGTTGGGATGTATATTCCTTCACAGCATTGATAAATGCTTATGGTCGGAATGGGCAGTACGAGACCTCGCTTCATCTGCTTGCCAGGATGAAAAGAGAGAAGATAACTCCCAATCTTATCACATATAATACTATCATAAATGCCTGTGCAAAAGGTGGATACGACTGGGAAGGTTTGTTGGGTCTATTTGCACAAATGAGGCATGAAGGGATTCAACCAGATATTATTACTTACAATACTTTGCTGGGTGCTTGTGCCAGCCGGAGCTTATCCAATGAGGCTGAGATGGTGTTTAGGACGATGAATGAGGCTGGCATTGTTCCAAATGCATTTACTTATACTTATGTGGTCGAAACGTTCAAGCAGGCAGATTTACTTGACAGAGTTCCGGAACTTCTTAGAGAGTTGGAGTTGGCGGGTAATTTTCCAGATGTTCTTGCATATAATCTACTGTTGGAGGCCTATGCGAAGACTGGCACTGTCAAGAAAGCTGTGGGTGTTTTTAGGCAAATGCAAAATGCAGGGTGCATCCCAAATGCTTCAACATATAGTACCTTGTTAAGTTGCTATGGGAAAAGTGGGCAATATGATGATGTAAGAGAGCTTTTTCTTTCAATGAAGGCTAGTAGTACTGATCCTGACGTTGTTACTTACAATACCCTCATTGATGTTTTTGGAAAAGGAGGCTATTTCAAGGAGGTTATTTCACTTTTTCATGACATGGTGCGAGAGAATGTAGAACCTGTGATGGAAACCTACGAAGGGTTAATGTTTGCGTGTGCAAGTGGTGGCCTACACGAAGATGCAAAGCAAATACTGCAACACATGCGAAGTAGGGGAATAGTACCCAGTGTGGAAGTTCTCAACAGGGTTATTGATGCGTACGGAAATGCAGCACTTTATGAGGTAATTTTCACTGCTATTGATTTATCAGTGCTTTTTCGTCAAAGTGTGGGCTTGTTCATTTGTACATAGATGACATAAATTGCATTTTCTGCAATTTCAATATTACTTGAAGCAACTTCCTTGCAATTCCAGTTTTTGTTGTGGTAGATTGTCTAACAGCAAAGTTTGACATCAGGATGCTGTTGTTGTATTTAACACCATAAGTGAGGTAGGAAGTGAGCCAAATGAAGATACATACAACTCTATTATAGAGATGTATGCTAGAGGAGGGCTTGATGCTGAATCCTATGGATTCTTTGACAGAATGGATGACGCAGGCTTGGACGCCTATGTTGAGACATATAATGCACTGATTGAATCTTCTGGAAGAGTTGGTGACTTTGATGATGCGATAGAAACATTTGAATATATGCGGCAAACAGATAGTACTCTGAACCAACAGACCTACGAGGCAATATTAAATGTTTATTGCATGGCAGGTATGGTTGAAGAAGGTAGAACTCTATTCATGGAAATGAAAGAAAGGGAATCGGTGCCAAGCATCATATCATATTGCTTCATGCTATCAACATATGCGAGGTTGAGCAGGTTAGCTATCAGTCCCCGAATTTCCCTTTTCTGTTTTTGTTTGAAATAGTTGTTTTGGTCTCGTCCAATTGCACTTTAATGAAATCCCTCCAAAAGAAGACTAGCAAATCTTGAAATATATAATGTTGAAGTAGAGGAAACATACTAGTAGAAGGAAATATAATGAGATCTAAGCAATTCTTCATAAGTTAATAACCTTATATTATACGAGAACTCAATTTAAAGCCATGCAATCTCAATCATCCATAAGGTTAGCTTAAGAGAGAACCTCTTGTCTAATGGCTATACTTCCAATCTAAGAGGTAGATTAATAATCTTTCATTGTATTAAAAGTTACAAGTGATGCTGGAATACCCTTATAAAAAGAAACAATACATGTATACAGTTCTCATCCTAGAAAATTTTGTATTATTATTATTATCCATTAATGACCTGGCTTTCATCAGAAGCAATTATTGGCCAATTAGTTGAGGAAAAGCTTATGGGCACTAGCATTGAAAAATTCAGCTAGTTATGAAAACTTACCCCAGTGACCTACCGTTTGGTTGTATTTGAAAATTAAAAATTTGTTTAATGTAGGGACAACTGTCACTAATTTTACTATGTTTTCTTTCATTATGTGGACTGAACTTACTAATATTTAGTAAGAAATTGAGTGTAAAATACGTAGACATAACAGCAGCCTCACAATATCAAGAACAGAGCATGATAGATCTAATATAATCTGTAAGAGATGCTTTCTTAATGTGTACTCTTGGAGTATCAGATGCCTCGAGATATGCAGAACAAGAGCTGATGAATAGGGTTAAACGTTTAGTTGTTTTATGTTTATTTGGTTTTAGCAGATTTTTCTGGGGATTTGGTTAATCGTGGTATTCAAAATTTGTTTTCCTAATTCTCTTCAGACTGGCATCTAACAATCATTGCTATTTCTGTTTAGATTCTAATGTGTTAATTTTCTGGCAACAATTTTTTAATATAGTACTTTTTGAATTTTTTTATAACAGATTCACACATTGTCAACAACAGATCATAGCAGAAATATCAGCACAAGTCTTAATATAGCAGTGAATCAAATGAAGAGCGCAGATGTCATATTCTTAAATAGATTCTTGTAGGTGACAAATGCTTAAGTATTGAATGAAAGCAGAAACCCTTGGAGGGGGTGTTCTCCAGATTGCACTTGACTAAGACCAGAACAACTTGATGCTTGACAAAAAACTATGTAGCTCCTATATGTAGCTGATATTATGTTCTAGCATCCCCAAGGCCCCATAATGAGGACGATTAGATTAGGAATTATAAATCTAGAAATGAACATATAACTTGGTCAACGATAATGAATGCCGCAACCATGACCTAATAAACACAAAGACATGCAAAGTGTTGGTGTCATAACATGCCACCCATCTCCCCTTACCTTTGAAAGAACAATGCCCACAACATTTTCCAAATGCAAGTGCTCTTGCAGAAAGCACTCATCCTCCAATGTGGTGTCCTTTGAGGGTGTATTCTTCCACTTGACGAGAAATTCTATGATTGACTTGTTGTGAAATTGCTTCACTCATTGCTTCAAAACTCCTTCTGCCTCCACGATTAATTTTCCTTCCTCATCCAACTTTGGAAGGTCTAACTAAGCTGAAATCCTATTGCTGACAGCTTTCTCTCAACAATTAACATTGGAGACTAGATGTACCCTTGAAGAAGAGGTGGTTCCAACTTGTAAGCCACACTATCAGTCTTATGGAAGCACCTTATAGAGCCCATAGAGTTTGGTTTCCACTTATTTCCTTTTTGCTGCTTGAGAGATTGCTTCTTGTAGGGCTGTAGCGGCAGGAAGACCCAATTACCTAATTCAAAATGTCTCTTGGTCCTATGCTTGCCTCTCTGTTGTTTCATTAGGTTTTGTATCAAGGCCAGATTATTCATAAGGATCCCATGGACAAGATAGTGTTGCTGAGCATGGTTTTCTGCAGATGTCACTTTGGAATGTCCCTAAAAGTATGATGTCATTGATGGTGATGGATACTAGTATTGTATCATCAAATGGAGTTATCTTGATAGAAGCCTGAAAGTTAGTATTATATCACTCTTCAGCTAAAGGCAATCACTTGGAGCAGTGAGCTTGCTTGTCTGAAATAAAGCAACAAAGACATCCCTCTAAGAACTTTTTAACTACTTTTATCTGCTAATCCGATTGAGGATGAGAGAAGGAACTGTGTACAAGTTGAGTGGTCAATGACTCAAAGAGCTCTGTTCAAAAGCTACTGGTTAATATTGGCTTTGTGTTGCTGACAATTATCATTTGATTCCCATTTCTATGAACACCTCTGCTACCTTAGTAGCTTTAAATGGATGAGCAACCTGCAAAAGTTTACATATTTGGTGAGCAAATCAACAAACATCATGATGACATTCAGGCTTTCAAGGGCAACAACCATTATGAATGAGCAAGGTTTGTAGTAGTCTTAGGGTTTTGATTGTTTTTCCCTTGTGTTGTCATATGAAACAACTTTTGGACTTCTACTTTAAGACTTTCCCAAAAGAAATCCCTTTTAACCTCTTGATAAGTCTTAAGGAATCAAGAGTTGCCATCAATTGGGGATGCATAGAGTTTTTATAATACGCTGTTATTCAACTCCAAATTCTTGCAAATAAATAGGTGATCATTCGACCAAAATGTATATATTCTCCGAGAAAAGTTTTCATGTTGTTTGAATCATGAGTAAGCTTTTAAATTAGCTATTAGCTGTCAGTATCCTATTTCCACTCGTCTTTGGCTGCTTCAACTCAATCATGTTATATAATGCACATGGTGCCAAGGAGAGGCTTGTCTTCCTCTATCCTAGAAAGTGCTTTAACCACCACATTTTTTGTCCTGCTTCTAATAGAGGATCATCTCAAAGCTGCAACCCATTGTTATTGAAATACAATTTTGTTGTTTATTTGTAGAGTTGATGTTCCGAAAATCACTTTATGCTCTTATGGTCCATTTTTTACCTTGAAGTGATTCCCTACCAAATAATGTTGCCACTTCTTGATTGCATGTAAAACAATCATTTCTTATTCATAAGTTGTATTAATTGCATTCTTTTCTTTGAGTTGGTGACTATCAAAAGCTATTAGTCCTCCTACATGCTAAGATTACTGAAATCTGGTGTGGCTAGTACAGGAGTAGTGCACATTACTTATTTCAACTTCTGAAATGCCTAAGAAGCTTCCCTTGACTGTATGAATACGTTCTTCTTATTTAAAGTGATAAGAATAACAGCTATCCTCCCATAGTTCCTCACAATTTTCTTGTAGTACTATCAACTATGAGCCCTGCATAATTTGAAAAGTGCATGAGTAATTCTCAAAAATTTGTCTTCCCAAGGTTCAAGTTGAGACAGTTGAATACCACAAAAGATGGGTCTCAAGGATTTGTTGATTAAAAAGATTGGCTTGTTGGAAAAATTGTCTGTTCTTGCGAGCTTTTTGTTCCCAAAACTCCTTAGCTGCCTCGTAGTGAATGCTGAGTACTTTGAACTGAGGAACTATAGTGGTGGGACATGGCATAGACTGAAGAACAAGTTGGCAGAGGTGTTGGTTGATGTTTTTTATTAAAGGGCACAAGGTCTGGTTACATAACATGGGTGGTCTTCCTGGCTCTGAGGAGTTGATCTTGACAGGAAATAGTTAATAGATGATCCATAAACTTAATCAGCTATTCCACTAAAATTTATTCAATAACAGATTTGAAACCACCAGCACACTAACAATCCTTCTATAGACTGTAATTTCTGGGAAGGTTGTTATATTCTTCATACTAGTTCATTAGAACATCAATTGGAGCATATAAAAACATAGGAAAACTGAAAACACCAAAGGAACACATAACAATAGCTGAAAAGAGAAATTACTCAGGAGAAACCCCAAATGAATGAAAACTCCAGCAAGAGTGAGCTTGAAGCTCTTTAATCACTAAATTCAGTCAAATATATGTGGAGGAATTTCATAAATGACCACTATCGAATTCATTGCCTACAAAATCTGAGCTCAGCATCTGCAATTCCATAGAATTTTGTTCTCCAGCTATCTGCTCAAAGTTCTAAACCAAAATGAATCAAATGCAAAAACTGCCAACCCTTGGAAAATGTTTTTCTGTTGTTTTAATGTCTAAATGATTTGAATGGGCAGATATACAATGAATACACATGGAATAGGAATATGAAACTACCGGGGTTGTTACACAATTGTTGGTTCAACTGCTGAAGTGAATACAAAACTGCCAGGGTAGTTACGAAATCACCAGTTCAACAGCCAGGGGCGGTTATGAAATCAATTCCTGTGTGAACAAAGATTAAACATGACACAAAAGATTTACGTGGGAAACCCTTTTTGGTGAAAACCCACCACCAAAAGATTTTCACAATTAAATTATTAAAAATTAAAACAAATTCAATACAACATCTTTAGAAAACTTTTATAGAATCTCAGTCTACAGCATACCCTTCTTCTACAATCAGTCATGTACAAAATGTCTTTAATCTCCTACAGATAAATTCATGACTATGAGTAATGGATGCCACCCAGTCTGACAACAATAGATAATACAAAGTGATTATCCAAGTGGAGGCATCATACTCAGAGGTTTGTGTGGTATGTTGATGTCATGTATGGCCAGATCATAGTTATATGACTCTTGGTATTCCACATGTTGGTTGAATAGTTGGATGGTTGGATTTCCCATGAATACGTCTATATATACTAGTTTGTGGGAATGTGCCAAGGTTACTTATAGTTATGGATTTATTTGTACATGAGTGATTGTAGAAGGGTATGCTGTAGATTGAGATTCTATAGAAGGTTTCTAAAGATCTTGTTGTATTGAATTTGTTTTAATGTTTAATAATTTAATTGTGAATGTCTGCTGGTGGTGGGTTTTCACCAAAAAGGGTTTCCCACGTAAATCTTTTGTCATGTGTAATCTTGTGGATGCATACTATTCCATCTCTAGTCTATCCTTAGAAATTACAAAACCCAATTGCACTAAATCCTCCTTCATGAAGTTGCACTTCTTCAATTTGATCAACAACCTCTCTTCCTCAAAGCTTTCAAAACATGGCACAAATGCCTTATGTGCTCCTCAGTCTTAGTGAAGATGAGTATATCATCCAGATATACTACCACAAACCTGCTAGTGAAAGTCTTCAATACCTCACTCATGAGTCTCATGATTGTACTTGGTGTTTTAGGTAGCCTAAATGTCATAATCAATCACTCATACAATCCTTCCTTTGCTTGAAGGCTTTCTTCTACTCATCTCCTTCTATGAGGCAGATCTAATGATACCTGCTCTTCAAATCAATCTTTATGAAGTATTGCACACTGCTCAAACAATCCATCCTTGGCAATAGAAACTGGTATTTGATGGTGATCTTGTTTCTGGCTTTGGAATCAGTGCACATTCTCCATTCTGCCTCCTTCATGAGCATCGACACTGTTGTATTATACACATTCTCAACTCTCTCTTATCAAACCTTTTGCAATAGCTTTTACACTCAGTTGTTCATCTCTTCATTCTTCTTCAGCACCAATCCATATGTAGCTTTGTTTGGAAAACTTGCTCTAGGTATCATGTCCATTTGATGACTAATACTTATTTACCGTGGTAGTCTTTCTAGCATCTCACCTGAGACAATGTCTACATACTTCTCTGCCAAATTGTTCACTTTTGGCTCTAAGTTCTCTTGCATTAATTACTATGGCTTCTTTTACAACTTTAGCGATCAATGCATACCCCTCTTCCTTTGTCCTCAAAACATTTAGGAATTCTTTTCTTGAGACCAACATCACTTCAGGCTTCACTTCATACTCTACCATTTGATCCTTAAAGGGATTTAACATAAACTTCTTGCCATACTTGACAAGAGCATAAGTGCTTGCTCGCCCAACATAGATGCCTTTCTTGTCAAATTGCCAAGGCCTTCCCAATAGAACATGGCATACATCCATGGGCAAAAAACCACAACACTTCATCGTCGTTGGAGCCAATATTTAAGGTCACTAAACACTATTTTTTCAGACACTTGGTGGCATTTTTACAACCAATACATCTTGTAAGGGTTGGGATGAGATATCCTCTTCAACCCCAGCTTCTCCACCATTTCTATAGACACAAGGTTGTTAGTGCTGCTACTATAAATGATAGTTTGCAACACTTGCATTTGAACTTGCTCACAGCATGGAACATGCTTCTACGCTGAATGGTTCCTTGCTCTCCTAACATAGCTTCAACAACACTCTCCTCATCATGGGTGTTTTTCCATGCTCTAGATTTTCGCTTCTATAGTGGCCAATTGATTCCTCATTTGCTTGCACAATGTGCACCTGTATCCTTATTCTTGTGTCTCCTAGTTTCACTTTGATGACATTCAGTGGCTCAGTGATCCTAGTAGCCACACTTGAAACAAGTACCTTAAAATTTTCTTTTGTGACTTTTAAGTCCTACTTGGGCCTTACTTGGACTTGTGCTACTACATTTGTTAGATTATTGAGAAATATTTGCATCCTTTCTCCTAAATTTTGTTGATATCTTCTAACATTCATCCCATCTTTCCCTCTAGTATTCTTTTGTTTTCCTTTAGTTGAGCTTCTCTTTGGCCTTTATCTGCTTTGATGGTGTGAAGCCTTAGCATACTCATCTCATCTTGGATGCTAAGCCACAAGCTACTGATGTGCTGTGCCACCTCCTTATTTGGTTCGTGATGTGTGGACTGGATGGTGAGTCTATTGAACTCTTTGGTTTAATCCTTCACACTGCTCTCGCTCTCTTAAATTTTGCAGCTTCTTCAAAGGATCCAAGTGGTATTCTCCTTGTAGGAATTTATGCTTCAACTTGGAAACCATTTGATTACAATAGGTTGTTTTTTCCTTGCCACTGATTTGATCCAACTGCAACTCCTCCACCATAATGCAGCATGACCTTGCAGCTTGGTGTGGGCGATCTCACCCTCTACAGGTTTGAGATATCCTCAAATTCGAAACACCCCTCCATTTTTGTGATCCAATCTATCAACTCTTTAGGATTCAGAGATCTAGAAAAACTTGGCACCTCCAGTTGTGCACGTTTGCCAATCCTTGAGATGGCTTGCAACAACCTCTGCTCTCTTTGTAACCATGTTTGGACCTTTGGCTTGCCCTTGACCTATGTCCTCATCTTCTTAATCACTAGGATCTTTCCTCTGGATAAATCCTCTACATCGATCTTCCTCCATTGCATCCATTCTCATCTGCAATCTTGCAGCATTTTTGTGACTTCCACCAATTTCCTGACCATGTTGGCAACTCTAGCTCAACCTCTACCAACAACTCTTTTGGGCTGCATTGTCAACTACAGGTTTTACAATCATTGTGGCTGCAACTATAGGCTACACATGTGCAGATCGAGCATGTAGACTATGGAGATCCCCTCTGAAATCCTACACAGGAGCAATCCTCACTTTGATACTAGTTGATGCAGGTCCCTGGTCAACGTATGTGAATCCAATTAAGGACTGCCAATCTGAGGAGTGCAATAACAAATGCAGACACTAGAGAAACAACAGAGATATGGATGGAACACAAGATCTGATATTGAAATACAAAATTCACTTCATTACAGATTGTAGAGGCATAATAATTATAGAAAAAGAATTGATCACTTCTGAATTTGCAAAACTTGCACACTTTTCTTGATCTAGAGATAATTTACAATGCAAGGAGGAATGCGTATTTAAATGCATCCTGGTCCAAAACAGAACTTGTTTGCATCTCGGATGAAGCAGGATGACCTTTCAGTTTTGGAGCCTTGTAATGATTCCAGATTATCCATTCGATGTGGATCAATACACAGTCAGAAGCTTTGGGACACACCACTTTTCAAACAGAGTAAAATGTATTCTATTGGTGCCAATCTCATTCTATCGTTTGTTTGGTCCAAGTAGGCTTGCAAAATTATTGGAATCCATATGTGTGCCACCGATGTAAGTATCCAGCTGTCCAATGATTCCTAACAGTGGTCTAATTGTATGAAGTTATGAACCATAGCAGCAAAAATTGTTTGGGGAAAAAATTGGCAAACCAAAAGTTTAGGATTTTTTGAAAAAACCGGATTTAAAAAAAAATGTAAAAAATTGTAGAAAAAGAGACAAAAGCAACTCTTTTTTGAAATTTAAGGTCATTTCCATAGGAGATTTTAAGCCATGAATTGTAGAAAATAGATTTCAGTTGTTTATATTCATATCATTGATTACATTGCATTGCACAAAACATACTTCATAGTGCATAAATAATAACTAGATGTTGACAGTTGACAAAATGTCAATTACAATATGGTTTGTAACTTTGTACAAAATCAACCTCTAAACTAAGTACAAAGTTAGAAAAAACCAAGTGTAGCTAATGACAGCTATGCTAGAGGGTAGCAAGTCCTGATGATGAAGCACCTAGGTCAAAGCCTCTCCTGATTTGTTCAACCATGTGACTATCCAAGTTAGCCTCTAGGATCTTGAAATCCTTAGGCTCAAGAAAGTCATCATCACCAACAATCCACTCAAACTTTGGATCAATCTCATCAAGGTCAATTGGCTCATCATCCTCAATAGTACTTATTTTTGTCCATGTAGAAATTAGTCTTGGCCTTACAAGTGAAAAAGATAATGAATACAATTTCAACTAACTGCAAGTATATTGAAAGTTTAACCTTGAGCTTTCTTTAGCTTCAAGTGGAGGTTGTGGTGAACAAACATTGAGTCATTCATTCATTGTTGTGTTAGACGGTTGCGTTTCTTGGAGTGTATGTGTTCAAAAACACTCCCAAGTACACTCACAAGTGGATAAATTGCACGGTTGACTCAAAATGCATCTCGCCATCCATCTAAGATTTTTGGTTTCGTGACCAAAAAATTCCCACCATTGTGCTGAAAAACACATTATATGGAGATGATATCATGTAAGAATATCTTAAAAAAATCTTAACATATTTAATGATCATGTTCACAAAATAGAGAGATTGTCACAAGTTTATAGAGTCTACCTGGTTGGAAGGTCTTTCTGCCTTCCATGACAACCTTAGATGACAGAAAACCCCTTGGTTGCTTGTACATTGGCAATTCTACCATAGTTGCCTACAATTGTTTTGTGGTAGGAAACATTTTCTCCATGCATATGAACAAGCCCTGTGTGATCTCATCATCATCATGTTTGGATGAAGAGTTATAGAATAACATTGGATTGAGATAGTATCCTACAACATGGAGAGGAGAGTGCATCTATCGATCCCATCTTCTATCAATTATGTCCCATAATGGCATATATTTGTCCCTGTTATTTTCCATCCTACTACTCATCACCTCCTTGGCCCTATCCATGGCCTCATACAAATATCCCATGGGGTATTTATCCCCATCTACTAGTCTCAAGACTTCTACTAGAGGCTTTGAAAATTCTACAACTTGTTCAACTTGCATCCCAAAAACTAGTAGAATACATGTACTTTGCCATTGCTATGCCATCTGCTTGATTTGTGAAGCTAGACTCCATCCACTCATTTGAAACAAACATTCGTTTCAAATTCATTTTTTGTTGGCAAAGAGTCTGTAGTATAAGGAAGTGTATTGCAAATCTTGTCACCCTTGGTCGAACTAGATCCTTGCCCTCTATGAAAGAATGCATCATTCACAAAACCCTTGTGTGATTATAAACAAATTTTGTAACTGTGTGAGCCCTTTTGCAATACCTCTTTAAACCATTCAAGTTTTCCAATGTCCTCAAGGGTTGGATCAAGGCAATGTGCTGCACATGGGGTAAAAAATATAGAGGGGTATTTGAAATATCCCAACTAGGATATTGGCTTAATTTCTGATATGCAATTTCACCACAAAATGGGCTCCAAACATGCCCAAAACTATCACAGAAGTTTTCTGCTATGAATAAACCCTAATTACATGCTAAATGACACATGAAATGCTGATCCACACTAACCCTAGCTAGGCGAACTACTCCAGCTAGCACAATATGCAAAGATGAATGCAAATGATTGACGAAAATGCCTCCAAAACCCTACCACAATGGTGCTCTGGCCTGCTGGTTTGTAGGTAAGGGTTTGGAACCATTGTAGCTTGCCAAAATCCTTCAAACATGCCAAAATTGCCTCTCCAAATCAAGGCGCACCACTTGCAACTTGGGCACTCCACTCTAGGGTGAAAACCCTAGGCAAAATATCATCAAATCTGCCCTCTACAAGTCGCCTAATCTGATCTGAAAATCTGAACATGAAATCCATCACAACTCCATTGAAGCACAAGTAGACCTCCGTCACGAAGTCCTCCAATGATGAGCTAGTTTTTGTCCAACTCACCCACAATTTGCAAGGGTTTTCATCCTTGGAATAGCTACAATAAATTGCTGATCAAAACTGAAGAATAAAACACCATCATCCCAAAACCTCCAAAATGATCTTGTATAAATAGCAATCACTCCTTATCACTCAAAATTGGTCAACCCAATTTGGGCGCCACTTTCACACTTTTAAATTTGCTTTTATTTTATTTTTTATTTTTTATTCCTCTACTTGGACGCCAAACTCATAATTCAAAATTATTATTTTTCTTTATTTATTTTCTCCTTGTAACTCCCAAAAAGGGGTCACCCAGCCCCAAATAAAATTATAAATTTATTCTAGGTGCCAAAATTTGATTTTAAATATTATTTTAACTTCCTCCCTTGGGCGTCAAAATACAAAATAATAAAATATTATTTTTTTCGCTTATTTTTTGCTCCCCTCAAGACCCCAAAATAGGTCGCTCCTCATCAAGGAAAATATTAAATAATTTTTTGATCCATGCATAAAAGGGGACATTACAATCCTCCCTTCCTGAGATTGCTTGTCCTCAAGCAATGACAAGCATACCACCACCTGGATCCCATATCATCATATTACCCCATCCATCAAAATTGAGGAGACAGATGTATCCCAAGGAACTATCGTCATCAACCAACTCTCCAACTTCGAAGGATTCCCCATGAATGTGCAAGATGCCCCTCGTAAGTGCATAGAAAAACATATCAACCCCTCCTATGCTGCTGATGTGAATCATAACAGCAACCTTCCAACTGAAAATCAGACCCAAATGAGTGCAAATACCATCGCCAATGTCATATGATGATAGAGTATCATCCGTATGCCATCCACAATGATGAAGAGGTGACCCAAACCTCTCCAAAACACCCAAACAACTGCTGTCCTCCAAGCAGCCTGTAGGATTTCCTTGTGAAATAAAGTAGAACAGTCATCTCTTAGCAAAGTATGGAGTGGATCCTTATGAACTAGGGTAGGAATGCCAAGATCTTCATGCTTCCTTCCAATTCCTATAACTTAGCCCAGCTGAAACACAAGCATTAGTAACTCAAAACCAAACATTATAGCAATACCTCCATACCTTGTGTCAAAGAGCAGCTTCACCTCCCATGTATGCCTAACAAAGGCAAGTGTCTCTATGGCATGCATCACAAATCTCTGAAATAGGGCAGCCTCCAATGCTACCAAAGAATCACTATGATGATAGGGTTGCACTTCGCCATTAACCAACTCTTCATCTTCAAGAAAGACCAATGAATCACCACAAACTGAATCACTTATGTCTCCCTCTCCATGTGAACATTTGACACTAGTGGCTGATCCACTAAGTGTATGCTCAACTACTCTCACCTCCTCTAGGGTTTAGGCCTTCAAGGGGCCCTCAAACAAAGACAACTCATGATGCAAATTAGATACATGAACAAATTTTCTTGAATCATACCTCTCCACTTGTCCACCCAAATCTGCATACTCTTCTTGCTTGCTTTCTTCAAGAGATTTTTCCTTTGCTTGATCCACCAGTATGCATTCTTCCCTTAGAAGAAATAGAGATCTAAGGTGTGACTCCCTTTGCCTCTTTGCTTGATCTAGCTGGTTACAACGTTCCTTGACCTCCTTAAGTGCTATTTTGCTTGGGCAGCCAACATCTGTGCTCTCCTTGCTCTTTGCAACCACTCTTCACACATATCTTGTGCCGCCTTCACATTTTCCGCAGTATGATATACAAAATCAGAACCTTTGTGGCTTGAATCCACAATACATTCCTTATATTTGACACTCACATCTTGAATGCCAACATGGGGAGATCCTTCAACACCATTCCCCTGATGTGACATAGCTGCTATCTCATGGTTATGCACAAAAATATGACTGCTGTCATAAAACAGAAAATCAGACCTGCTGTCATACCTTATCATGCCATCCTCTAGTTCCTCAATCACATCCTCTTCCTTAACTTCATGCCCTCCTACAAGTGCAGATCCAAAAGGTGGCTCTAACTGAAAATCACTTGCCTCCAATCTGAATCAGACCTCAACCCCTTTGGCTGTCATGTCATGATATTGTGAAGGTAGGGGATTGCTGTTATACATCAGAAGTTCAGTCCTTACCTCTTCTTTTTCCATGAATGGGTGCTCATTCATTAATACAGGTCCAAGGGATGTCTTCAATGGAACATCAAATGTGTCATGTGCCATAATTTCTGTCCCATGGCTGCAAACTAAATCTTCATGTGTATAGGTCTCCTTTATCTTCATGACTTCATCATGGGATCCTCTATGTCCTTCCTCCATGTCTCCACCCTTTGTCATCTTCATGTTGCCATGTTTTTCATTGGATGTAGTTGCCATGGAAGTTTGAAATTCCACTAGGTGTGATGAAGAGTGTGCCTTGCTCAACTCCCAACAAAGCTCATCCACATGCTCTTTTGATTCTCAAAGGGCCTTTTGAGTGCTCTTCAAGGAATCTATAGTTACCTTAAGCTCAAAGGTGAGCTTATCCACTTCATCTTCCTTCCTTCTCAAAGCATCAACATAAATCTCATCAAGTGTGAGGAGATGATCTCTATCCGCAAGTAAGTGTAGGTAGTTTGACTTCATTACCACCAAAGTCTCCTTGAACTCGTGCAAGTCATCAAGCGATATACCTCCTTCAAAATCTGCATGATTCCCTAAAGCCTTCCAACACAAACCTGCCATCATCTTATGAACATGATCAAAATGAGCTAGGGCTGCCACAATCTTACCTTCGCTTACCTTCAATTGTCCTTCCAAGTGATGTGACTGATGAGACCCATCACCTCCATGCAAATTTTTTGTTTGGTTTCATAAATATGCACCTCCAAATCAGCTTCCTTCATGGTCTCTTCTTCATCACATCCATGCGTGGAAACTAAGTCATCATTATGCTCCATCAAAATAATGAGTAGAGTCTTCTACATCATGATCTTCCTCATTGGCTGATCTAGAAAGAGTATGCACAGCTATAACCTCCTTAACCACCAAGGGATCCTTCAAATCTTGCAATGTCAAATCAATCTTATCCAATTCACTTTGTTCACTATATATTGAAATTTCTGAATCGCTCACATATGTATGGGCAACATCCAATTGGAGGACACTCAAACCACAATTTGATTCTTTGCCAAAATGATGTAAAGGTGATGAAGCAATGCTAGGCTCAATTAATGAAACATCACAAGAACCCATACCTTCATGTAGCTGATCTAACATGGCTGGTTTGACAATCTTCATGGCGGTATCTTCTTCAATCTTCATGTGCTCTTCATTTGTAGCTTCAATAAGTGAATCTCCTTTATCCTTGTCCTCATAGGGCTGAAGAGAACTTTTGAACATGTCTTCTTTAGGGCTGCATATTGACTGATTTTTATTCTTCTCATAATTACTTGCAGGTTGCAAGTCGTAAACAAGTACTTCTTCTTCCTTTTCAATGATAACTTCTGATTTTTCTGTCTCTTTCCTCAATTTTCTAATTGCAGCCATCATTTGTTGTTGAAAAGTTTGCAACACCTGCTGTTGTTGTTGGGCAGTAGCATACAAAAAGTTCTCCCATCGCTGATCATTCCCTCTTGGGCTTTCTTCCCCCATTTCTTGTTGTGAAACTTGCTGCCCTGTTCTTCTATGATAGAAAAACTGAAATGGTGATTGCATATAAAACCCTCCAGGCTGGAGGGATCAAAGCTTTGATACCACTGAAATATCCTAACTAGGATATTGGCTTAATATTTGATTTTTGAAACTCAAATTTCTGCACTTCAAATTTTCTACTCAAACCCTAGAATTCTGATATAAAATTTCTGATTTCAAACAAGGAAGAACAACAACATATATCTTTCCAAAATACCTCAAATAACATAGCAAATTTATCTATCGTCAAACATGAATATAACCAGCAATATGACCTTCCAAACATGCAAAATCTGATTATCAGTTTGTCCAAACTACTGTTACAAAATCGGACCTAATGGTCTATGCAATTTCACCATAAAATGGGCTCCAAACATGCCCAGAAAAATTACAGAAGTTTGCTGCTATGAATAAACCCTAATTACATGCCAATGACGTATGAAATGCTGATCCATACTAACCCTAGCTGGGCGAACTGCTCCAGCTAGCACAATATGCAAAGATGAATGCAAATGATTGATGAAAATGCCTCCAAAATCCATCACAAAACTCCATTGAAGCACAAGTAGGCCTTCGTCAGCTAGGTTTTCGTCCAACTCACCCACAATTCGCAAGGGTTTTCGTCCTCGGAATAGTTGCAATATGTTGCTGATCAAAACTGAAGAATAAAGCACCATCATCCCAAAACCTCCAAAATGATCTTGTATAAATAGCAATCGCTTCATATCACTCCAAATTGGCCGACCCAATTTGGGCGCCACTTCAAACTTTTAATTTTTCTTTTATTTTATTGTTAATTCCTCCACTTGGGCGCCAAACTCATAATTCAAAGTTATTATTTTTCTTTATTTATTTTCTCCTTATAACTCCCAAAAAAGGGTCACCCAACCCCAAATAAAATTATAAATTTATTCTAGGCGCCAAAATTTGATTTTAAATATTATTTTAACTTCCTCCCTTGGTTGCCAAAATAGAAAATAATAAAATATTATTTTTTCGCTTATTTTTTGTTCCCCTCAAGACCCCAAATAGGTTGCTCCTCATCAAGAAAATAATCAATTTTTTTTTTGATCCATCCATAAAAGGGGACATTACATATTTGTCTATCAAGAGTCTCCCAGTAGCATGCAAGCAACAACATTATTTGTAATAAATTGAACCAATTGTTTTGGCCCTACATCTTTGACCACTTGGTCATACATTTCAAACAACGCAACTCCAAATTTGATTGTGTTTGATGCATCCACATAATTCAAAATATTGTGCCAATATCACAAGAGATGAGGAAGTTGATGAGGTTTTGGTTTCTTCTATTCATCCATCCATCTGACATTATGGTGCAACCAATCTTTTCCCACTCTAGTTGATGCTCACTAACGACATCCTTAACATCCTGTATTGCATCATTCAACATACTAACCCTCAATGTCTCATAAGATGGGGGTTGAAACTCAGGACTTGCAGCTGGAATAACATCCACCATACCTTGCCAATATGGAGACCTAATAACATGGAATGGCAAACTAGAATAGTTCCAGAAATTTGCTATTGCCTTTTTTTCTTGTTCATGGACATTCTTCCTCCATCCTGTACTCTCCAAAGTGGTTTGTGATCTTGGTGTAGTACGAGGTGTGAAGAAAGAATTAATGTTTCCTCCACTTGTGCTTGGGCCATGTGTTGTAGAAGGTGTTGACCCAGATTCCGTAGAAAACACATGTGCACCATCTTCCTCATCCAAGAGATTCCTCCTATATTCTGTAGAATTATAGTCTATTTCAGTCCCGGTTCTTGCTTTTTTAGCCTTACCATCAAAAATCGCTTGAAGAGCTTGTTTTGCCTGATATGTGACATCCACAGGGTATTTTGTACAAACAATGGTATTATTTCCCACCTCCTTTGGCAAATGCCATTTGAAGTGATAAATGCAACCGTTGATTTCATTTAGACACCAATTGCATTTAACCTTGGTTGTACCCAAGACTGATGTGCAATGTGTCCATGCAAAGTCTTTCTGACGTGGCATTATGACCTAATCGGCAAAAGCATTTTAATTCAGTCTAGTATGATACACATTGAACATTGATTTAGCACCTTCTACAACATTGTTAACTTGTTGTCTGTAACTAAGGAAATCTTTGATTGCTTTGACTCTTTGAGATCAGAAATATTCATGACTATCACTAATTTTTATTGTGACTTGTTATCCCAAGACTTACTACACAAATAATAACATATTCATAGCACTTCATCATATGCACAACAGCAAAAATAATAACCTTTGCATATTAATTCAATTTTGCCCATTGGAGTTGCTTGAGTACACATTGAGGGTGATACCAAAATAATAGTGAAACTTATTGTATGTGCTTGGAAAATTCTAACAGTTGAAAATGTAGCAACAAGACGACCCACATCCATCAAGTAACAGATACCTAATATTATCATTTAGATCATAGATAATGTGAAATCCTTGGTTGAAGTGCACATACACTGCAAAAAGGATGTTAATTTTGTTGCTGGTTTAAACTTAGGTGACTTCAAAGTTATTGGAAAATATAATGTCTTTGTAGCAAAAGTCTAATGTAAATGTTGTAGGAGTCATAAACATTTCTAAAAATAATTATTTTTTATGATTAGGTGAAACCAATGATTATTTTACCTCAAAATCGTCTCCGTCCTTGTCCCTTCTTTTCTTTAGTCTTTCATGCCTTTTCTGTCTCTTGTAAACATGTAAGCTGACTAGCTGTTTTAAGTCTCATTTTCTATCCTTATGTTCATTTTCAGTATGTTTGCAAACTACAAACAATTTGATATGTGTGCACCACTAAGATCATGGTGTTAAAAACTGAGGCTTTGTTGGAGTCCAAGAATTTATGGATACACCACTAGATGATGGAGGAAATGGAACACTGAAAAAAAGAGGCGATTCTATCTATATAGGAAGAATGCAAGCCCACAAGGGGCACCCATGCCTTATAATCCCATGCTATATGCTATGCATGTAATCTAACTAAAGCAAAAGGGTGATATCTTCAGCCAATGGGGTTGAGGGGCAGCGCCCCTAGTGGGGGTCTGGGGGCAATGCCCTGAGCGGGGTCGAGGGATAGCGCCACTCGCAGGGTCCGAGGGCAGCGTTCCCGACGTGCTCCCTATCGTGATGTAGGGTGGGGTTCAGGGGTGGAGCTGGTTGATGTTTACAGTGTCAGAATTATCTTCCAACCCAGATCGCATAAAGAAGGCAATTAAATTTTTAGCCTATCGGCTATTTAATTGATGAAAGTGATTTTATGAAATGACACGTCATTTGTTAAATAATGATTAATATTTAATTATTGTGAGAAGGCGCGATCTTCAAGGAGGCCGACTTTATGCTTATTGGAAACACGTCTTTTCAAGGAGGCCAACTTATGGTTTTGAAGAGGCACGTTCTTCCCTCTCATCTTGTATATATGTTCGATGGTTCTTCATTGGTGATTATATATTCATTTTATTGTTCATCATAAGTCGTCACTCTTAGTGCGAATTTCTGTAGAAGAGCAGATCGAGTTTCTGTAGGAGGCTGAGATTATTATCATCAGATTGCATCATCTTGTTCTGTGTTTGCACCAGCTTGTGGTGCTTCTATTTGGCCTTCATATTGGCCCTTGTAAAGGATTCAATTTGTGTTGACATTCAATATATAAGTGATATATTGTTGCTGGGTTTTTCTCCCTCAAGTGGAGGGTTTTCCCAGGGTATCTGCTGTGTTATTGTGTTGATTTTTGAATTAAATTTCTGTGCTCTAATCTGATCATAAAACTAACATGGTATCAAAGCGGGTTTGAAGAAGATCTTGATCAGATTTAGTCTTGTATCGATAATCTTTATTCTCTTTCTCATCCTTGATCTCTTCTATCTCTTCATCAAGATGGTGAACGGTCTCAAGATTGAGGACAGACTTGAGGGAGCATCAAATTTCACATTTTGGAGATTTAGAATTATGCTCACCTTGGAGGAAAATGAATTGGTAGAGTTCGTGGAGAGCAAAGTCCCTGAGCCTACGGATGAGGAAGAAAAGGTTCAATGGAAGAAGAAAGATATTAAGGTGAAGAAGATGTTAGTTGATTCCGTGAAGGACCATATTGTTCCTATTGTCTCCAAGTTGAAGACGACAAGAGAGATGTTTAAAACTTTGGAGGAGATGTATGAAATCAACAACACAAGTCGTGCTCTAGCCTTGAAGCAACAACTTCATCACATCAAGATGGCGAAAGGAGAATCTGTCATCGCTTACTTCATGAAGATTTCTGAATTGAGAGATTAGCTCTCTACTATTGGTCATATTGTTGATGACATGGATTTGACCATGTTGGCTCTCAATGGTCTTCCTTCATCTTGGGAGTCTTACATTCAAGAAATTAGTGCAAGATCGAAACTTCCCAAGTTTGATCGGTTGAGGGCGGATTGCATTCAAGAAGAGTCTAGATTGGCTACGAGAGGTATTGGTCAAAGTTCCACTAACGAAGACATTCATGCTCTTGCCACTCAATCCTCCAAGAAGAAAGGGAAAGGTGGAAAGAAAGGATATTTCAAGAGAAATAGAGATAAAGAAGTTGATTGTGTTCCTGCATTCAAGAAGAAGAGGGACCTCTCCAAAGTCCAATGTTTTAGATGTGACAAGTATGGTCACTATGCAAAGGACTGTCCTACCAGGCCCAAGCAATAGGCCTCCATTGCAGATGTTGATGAAGTCTCTCTGTAGAAGGATTCAAGTGAATACCTATTCTATTCGGCTTTATCAAGCAATGTATCTACCGACACCAACACTTGGTTGATTAATAGTGGTGCCTCTCACCACATCACCGGATTCGAGGAGCATCTAATTGATTTAGTGGAGAGAGATTCTAGTGAACAAGTCATTATTGGAGATGATGCTAGTTATTCTGTGAAAGGAGTTGGGACCTCCTCTCTTCACTTGGATTTCGACATTTCTTTGCAGTTGAGTGATGTGCTATTTGTTCCAGGCACCAAGTGAAACCTTGTTTCCATTTCAGCCTTGGAAGACAAGGGGTACCAAGTTGCATTTTCTAAAGGCAAAGTTCTTATGTGGATGAAGAACTCAAATTTCAAAACTACTCGGGTAATTGGAGTTAGACATGAGAGCCTCTACAGACTATGCACTCGTCCACTTCAGGCTCTATTGCATGATTCTTCAAGTGCGAGTGAACTTTGGCATCGAAGGTTGGCTCATCTACACTTTCGAGCACTACCTACCATGGAGAGGATGGTTACGAGCCTTCCGAAACTCAACCAGGAGCATGAAGGTACTTGCAAAGGCTGCGCTTTGGGTAAGAATAGAAAAGGTCCATTTCATAGTAGTGAAAGTAGATCCAAATGTATTCTAGATCTTATTCATTCTGATTTATGTGGTCCAATGTCTGTTGCTTCTTCGAGTGGTTTCTTGTATTACATTATTTTTATTGATGACTACTCTAGAAAGACTTGGATTTATTTCTTGAAATCTAAAGAATCTGAGGATGTATTAGAGAGATTCAAAGAATTCAAAGCTTAGGTGGAGAATTTGTCCGGGAAGAGGACCGAAGTTTTGAGATCCGATAACGGAGGAGAGTACACTTCCGGCAACTTCCGTAACTTTTGCATTGAAGCTTGGATTAAGATGGAGTTCAATGTACCTTATAATCCTCAACAGAACGGTGTTGCTGAAAGGAAGAACAGATCTATTGTGGAAGCAACCAAAGCCATGATTCATGACCAAGATCTGCAAACCTTGCTTTGGGCTGAAGCATCTAGGACAGTTGTTTATGTTTTGAATAGAAGCCCTCACCGAATATTGGAGAACATGACTCCCGAAGAAGCATTCACAGGGGTGAAGCCAAAAGTAAGTCATTTGAGGATCTTTGGTTGTCCAATGTATGTTCATGTACTGAAGGACAAGAGGACAAAGTTGGAACCTTCTGGCATTAAGGGGATATTTGTAGGTTATAGTGAGACATCAAAAGCCTACAAAATCTACATTCTGGGATAGAAGTTAATTGAGATCAGTAGAGATGTCACATTTGAAGAGGATGTTGCATTCAGAAGATCCAAGGGCACTCATATGGAGATCGATGATGAAGAGTCTCCTTAGGATATGGAAGTTGACCATGTTCCTGAGAATTAGAGGGAGGCTCCAGAACCTAAAGAAGATGATGATCCAGTTGAGCCCTTGGAACCTACTGATGGGCCTACAGATATTGTGATTGGAAGAAAAAGACCTCTTTGGGCTAGGAAAACAATGCAGGAGGCAGAAAGGTTTGCAGCCCCAAGAGGAACTTTCAGAGAAAGTAAGAGACCTCATAAATTCTCCAATTGTGTAGCCTTGATGAGTCAGATTATTGAGTTTGAGCCTTTCAGTGTTGAGGAAGCTTCTAGTCAACAAGTTGGGAGAGATGCTATGTTTGAAGAGTATTAGTCCATTCTTAAAAATGATGTTTGGGACATCGTACCTAGATCTGAAGGCAAATCTGTGGTATCTTCTAAATGGCTCTTCAAGATCAAGCATGCGGTTGATGGGAGCATTGAGAAGTACAAGGCAAGGTTCGTGGCTATAGGATTCTCACAGAAAGAGGGAGTTGACTATGAGGAAACGTTTGCTCCTGTTGCTCGTTATACTTCTGTTAGGACCATCATTGCTATTGTTGCATCTAAAGGTTGGAAGATTCACCAGATGGACGTAAAGACAACATTTCTGAATGGTGTAATTGAGGAAGAGGTGTATATTGAGCAACTTGATGGCTTTGAGGTGCATGGGAAGGAGTCTCATGTTTGTAGGCTGAAGAAGGCTTTGTATGGCCTTAAGCAGGCTCCTCGTGCTTGGTACGAAAGGATTGATCGTTACTTGACAAGCTTGGGCTTCTCCAAGAACGATGCTAATTCTAACCTATATTTCAAGGTAATTGATGGCAAAGCATTGATTTTGGTTTTGTATGTTGATGATTTGATTCTTACTGGAGAAGATCACCTCATTATCAAATGCAAGAAGGAGTTAGCTTCAGAATTTGAAATGAAGGATCTTGGTCTCATGCATTACTTCCTTAGCTTAGAAGTATGGCAAAAGCCAGATGAGATGATTCTAAGTCAAGGGAAGTACACCATTGATATTTTGAAGAGATTTGGTATGATGGATTGCAAATCCATGTCTATGCCTATGGAGACCAACTTGCATAAGTTGAAAGAGGCTGCAGCTAGTTTAGATTTGGTGGATTCCACGATGTACAGGCAGTTGATTGGATCGTTGATGTATCTAGTCAATACTAGACCGAATATTTGCTTTGCAGTGAGTGCACTTAGTCAGTTCATGTGTGAACCAAGGCAAATACATCTAGTTGCAGCAAAACATATCTTGAGATACTTGTGTGGCACAGTTGGATATGGGTTGAGATATTTTTCAGGTGTGGATTTGAAGCTTCATGGTTATACTGATTTTGATTGGGCAGAGTGTGTTACTGATCGGAAGAGCACCTCTGGATGTTGCTTCAGTTTGGGGTTTGCGATGATATCCTAGTGTAGCAGGAAGCAATCATCTATGGCATTAAGTACAATAGAGGCCGAGTATATTGCAGCTTGTGTGGCAGCTCGAGAAGCAGTGTGGCTTTAGAAGTTCTTTGCAGGATTGTTTGGACAATCAATGGAGCCAACTATCATTCATTGTGATAACCAGAGCTGTGTGAAGCTTTCTGTCAATCCTGTGTTTCATGACAGAACTAAACATGTTGAGATCAAATACCATTATATTAGAGATATGGTATTGAGGAAAGCAATTCAGTTGAGGTATATCAACATTGATGAGCAGACGGTAGACATTCTCACCAAGCCTCTCTCTAAGATAAAGTTTGTGTACTTTCAAGACAAGCTTGGTATGGTGGAGAATCAAGCCATAGTTGAGAAGGAGTCTCAATATCAATGATCCTCTTTAATGCATTTCTCTTTGAGAGAGATTTGAGGTGCAAGCCCTTGTTAATGCATTTCTCTTTGAGAGAGATTTGAGGTGAAAGCCCTTGTTTCCACCCTCTGGGAGAGCCATGGTGGATGTCATGTGTGTGACTCCATGACAACAACACGTGAGAGAGTTCGTGATGATTTTTCTTGTACTTGTGTTTTCACCCTCTGGGAGAGCCATGGTGAAACGTTACGATGAGGTGACAACATCATGTTGAGTGATGAGCACTTGTACATACCATACATGGGTGTAGCCATGATGGTTGATATCACGATGAGGTGATATCTTTCCTTTTCCGCATATGGGAGTAGCCTTTGTGGTAGACATCACGATGAGGTGATATGTCTTATGCAGTTGGAAGTATTCTCCCTAGCTGAGAGGGAGTGTTAATTTACAGTGTCAGAATTATCTTCCAGCCCAGATCGCATGAAGAAGGCAATTAAATTGTAGCCTATCGACTATTTAATTGATGAAAGCGATTTTATGAAATGACACGTCATTTGTTAAATAATGATTGATATTTAATTATTGTGAGAAGGGGCGATCTTCAAGGAGGCCGACTTTATGCTTATTGGAAACACGTCTTTTCAAGGAGGCCGACTTATGGTTTTGAAGAGGCACGTCCTTCCCTCTCATCTTGTATATATGTTCGATGGTTCTTCATTGTTGATTAATTCATTTTATTGTTCATCGTAAGTCGTCACTCTTAGTGCGAATTTCTGTAGAAGAGCAGATCAAGTTTCTGTAGGAGGCTGAGATTATTATCATCAGATTGCATCATCTTGTTCTGTGTTTGCGCCAGCTTGTGGTGCTTCTATTTGGCCTTCATATCGGCCCTTGTAAAGGATTCAATTTGTGTTGACATTCAATATATAAGTGATATATTGTTGCTGGGTTTATCTCCCTCAAGTGGAGGGTTTTCCCAGGGTATCTGCTGTGTTATTGTGTCGATTTTTGAATTAAATTTCTGTGCTCTATTCTGATCATAAAACTAACAGGAGCCCCTGCCAGTAAGCCCAAATTAAGACCTCAAAAACCACACAAACCTTCATGGCGTATATCATTTTGCATTCACAATAAGATTCAAATTAAGATCTCCAAAGCCACACAAACCTTCATGGCAGACATCATTTTAGGGTTAGGGGGGCTAACCAGTAACTTAGTCTTCAGCCTTACCTATCCAGATATGTGAAATTTAAGAAAAAATAGCCAAAAGAATTGTAGCTTCTACTGCTAGTGTAACTGTTGCTTTTTGGTAGGAAATGCAATTGTATATTAAAACACAGGGAGATACTAATACTTTAGAATCAATATATATTAATGGATAAAATAGATCAATATATAGCTGCACAAAACGAAAAACAAATAGAGGACAAACTCTTTAGGATGATTAATGTTCCAATTGGAAATGAGAGATGACAAAACATAATAATATCTCCATCATTTTAAAGGTGATACAGGTCAGTAATCCCTTGGGTATAAAAACACATGGTATTGGAGTGACAGTATTGACTCCATGGTGGACTGGTGGAAAAGAAAGCACTGTTTATAACTGGTCTAATGTGTTTTATTTAATGTAGGAAATGGACAAGTTCTTCCTACAATACTTATTATTTGAAAATTTCTGTATATTTATTTTCTACAGCCATCTAATATCCTCCTCACGGCATCCATGGAAGCAAATTGCAGACCTCGGACTGCTCAGAGTGTTTAAGATTCAGGAAAAAAATGTTTTTACTGCTGTGAAGGGCACTCTGGGATATCTGGATCCTAAATATGCTAGTAAGGGAAGACTATCATGCTCTAGCGATATTTACAGCTTTGGTATAGTTTCACTTCAACTTCTTTCCGGAAGAAGAGCAATTGATCTCGATCAATCTCATCGAGAATCCCTTGTCAAGAACAAAAATAATGTTTACAACTATTTTACACTAACAACTACATGAATAAATAATTTCCAGCAGTGTATTGCACCTACCTCTGCCTCATCGAATCTGAGTCGTCAATGGTTAATTTGCCTTCTTTTCATGTCCCAGTTGGTACTCCAGGTCACAGTCATGCTTGGAACAAGTCGCGCGACTGCAAGATATAAGATTTTTGCGGGAGCAGGAAAACATTTTTTTAATGATTTTTACTTGATTTAAACTTGATAAAATCATTGAAAATCGCGATTTTTTGAGTTAATGATTTTTGGAGGAATTGCGATTTTTCCAGATTAATACTTCTATGGTATGAACACACAATATGGAATAATGGAATTTTGAATTCAAGAGCTGGCATGAACAAGTATTCCTTCCTTGGATGAAACTAAAAAAATCCTTATGAAAACTGACTCTTGAGAGATCAAACCTGTAGATCCATGACAGGCAAAGTCCATATTTGAGCTAAAAGAATGATCAGGCTGTTACCACACAACTCAAACAATGAGCAGGGTAAGGTAAATGTGTTCAAACCCTCAATAAGTGTGGCAGAAATGCCACAATACAATCCCTTTGTGATACCACAATATCTCAAGAGCTTCAGAAATATATTGACTAAACTGCAAGCTGTAACTTGCAGTGCACAGAAAAGAAACCACAACACAAAGAAAACAAAGAAACAAAGAACAACAGAGTTCAAAAAAGAGTGGATGAACACCACAATCTTTTGAATCAAGTGCATGAGCATATTGAATAAGCAGCTCAGCTAAGCATGAGGATACACAATAGCAGAATTCTCTGTATGGTTATATCTATCTCAATCTATATGATAATTCTCCTTCCTCTGTCAAATTTTTTGAGTAGCATATCAAAAATAGTCAAAGAAAGTTCGTGTGAGTAGGTACTGGTACAACCTTTTGGAATCTATAAGTTACTTGGAATGTTGTTACAAAATCTTAAAAAAGAGGATTAAATATCTAGGACTTGAAATACTAAAACCAATTCCTTGCTAAGAGGCTTCCCTGGTGCCTTCACTCTAGCCTTCAAACATCTTGGGTTGAGATTTTCAAACATAATACTTCAATTGAAATGCAAAGTAATCAACAAACTTAAGTTGGAAAAGTGGTATCTCCACCATAGCCAAACACATTTCAAAAACATGAAGCAAAGATTGACATGAAAAATAGGAAATGGAAAAATTCCCATTATTTGGGAAAGCAATTGAAATGGGCAACCTCCTCTTGACATAAAAGAATTACAAAAATTCAAAGCAGCACTTCAATCACATGGGATAGTCAAAGTGGAGAAGTGCACTTAACATATAGAGATTGAACAACATCAATGGAACATGGAATTAATTGAGATGCATGGAAAAAAAGACTGTTGGCGTTTCAATTAGCACCTCTGGAGTGCATATTGGAAATGGACAGCTATTGCAAGTGTGTTAGTACATGCTCTTCGGATTATAGAGAGGAAGATCTCTCTTTGCTGATTATTTATGCAAAAAAGTGTACTAAGGTTCCTATCTTTTTTACTCAACGGTAGGACACAAAGGTGCATAAACACAATGCGCCATAGCTAATCTTTTCTTTGGTTTCCGCAGATCTTAACTACGACTAACTAGCTTCTAGACTGTCCTACCTCCTCAAGATAAACAGAGCATGAGGGCGTAGGAGCGAAATGGATGGGTTGGATCACTTGAATCCACCGTTTCTCTAGAATATGGCCGAGGCTCTGAACTCTCAGATATATGCCAAGATAATGTTTGACACAAGTAAACACTCGTTACGGTAAATTGGATCTAAGACTTGCCAAGGAGGAGGAACCCCTGTCCGAGGTATAGGCTTGGAAACAGCTCATTGGAAACAACAAAGTACGATGATTCAGCTAACAGGATTCCCGAGGAGGTGACAACACCTGTCCAAAGTGTAGGCTGAAAGACAACTCATTAAACAACATCACACGATAATGATCAATAACAAAATATCCAAGGAGGTGACGACACTTGTCTGAGGAGAAGATTGAAACAATACACTATTGAAAACAAGACTTTGAAAGAACTCAAGTTTTTTAGATCAAGCAAGCATGCGCCATCTGATTTATTTCTTCAAGCTTCTCCAAAGAATTACAAAGGTTGGGACAGCAAAGGCATGAAATCATGCACAATTGCGATCAACCAACAAACTCTCATCCAAGAGTGAACAAATATGAACAAGCTAACTCTGGCAACAATGGCGCAGCAATTTTGCTTAGCAAATAAAGGTTAAACAAATAATGAGCCCAAGGCTCTTATTTATAAAAACTTAAAGGAGTAGGCAACCCTAAAATCTCCTTGAGTTAACAAACAATTCTTGCCAATCAGCAAGATTTATTCCTATGTCGAAAAGTAGGTGAGCAAGCACTTAATTGGAAAACTACTTCAATTAACTGATACTAAACAAGAGTCAAACTAAGAGTCTACCTCAGTTGACTAACACCTAACTAAAAGTGAATTATAATTACAAATGTGTCTCCAAATAGACATCCACTTTTTAAGGAGATCTGAGATCCATAAATCGTGGGAGTCAATTAGACATCCTAGATCAGTGGGATCTGATATGCATGATCTGTGGAGATTTGGAGTCAACTTGGGAAGGGGTATCAAGTTGACTTTAGTCGTATTTATTGCTATTTGGAGGGTAGGATGTCCTTCCTTGGTGCTTTACACCTCTTTGCCATTGGTCAACAAAGTCTCAATCCAGTCGTTGACCTCTTCGACCCTCGGGCAATTAATGCTTCTCAAGATGATTGCGTGGCGTCTCAACATCTTTTTGCCTATCACAAGCTGCTGCTAATAGTTTATGCATTGGGCAGCTGCTTCATCCAACTAGATAGACATGGCTGCAATTTTGGTTAACTTGCAACCATTGGGATCTTCAAGGAATGAACCACGGATGACGTCTTGAAACTGTCTCTGTACCATTTCAAGCTCAATGTATTCTCCTCCCTCACGCTGATATTCTAACTAAGGGAAGGATACTATCAACGTTCTCGCGAAGTTGATAATATTAGCGACAAAGTGTCTATAGTTAATCAGCTCCACTGAATTGGCATCATAGGCTTTCACCTTGTATGCCAATTGTTCTTTCCAATCAAAGAGATGGCATTTGTTCTTAGTGGTTGTAACTAATTGGTATGCTAGCTGGAGATCAACAACTGTCGCTTCCTCTCTCGGCCTCTCTTGAGCTGTCTTCAAGTCTGATTGCTGGATCTCTGGTCGGAGTCCATGTGCTCTGTCTCTGAGCTGGTATGCTTATGCTAATACACACCGTCCTTTGACAACAAACTCATCAACTTGATGTCTCAAGTGTTTACCGTATGTGATCAATTGATGATGGTTTCTCTCAGTTGGGAGATCTAATAGTTGTTGAGGCAAAGCCGAGGAGTTGGGAGTGTCATGCATCAAGCTAGAAATGTACATTCTTAATTGATGGTTTTCAACCTTCAAGGCTGCTTTGTCTTGTCCATCATTCGTCATTCTTTCCTTGACGCTCGCTGAGGCAATTCTAAGAAGGTCTGCCTCCACCTGACTAGTGGTCTTTCCAAGGTTCACCTTTGATAGCGTGAAATCCTCAACCCTCACATTGTGTGTGTCTTTATCTTCAGGTGGGGCAGCAGTCTCTATGACAACCTCGTTCTCTGCATTCCTCTTTACATGTGTCTGCTTCCTCAACTTCTTTACTGGCATGTTTTGGGGGACATGGTCGAACTCGATGAAGTCAAGCTGATAAGGTCTTTCCCTCTTCCTTCCAAGTGAGCTTTCTAGCCAGATAGAATCTCGGCTAGCTTCGCTGGGAGGAGGAACATAGAGTCCCTGAATTTTGGAAGAATGAGACTATGTCGTGTCGATGCCTCGTGGTGGCGAGTCCAAATCAATGGGACTTTGCGACCTCTGTGATGGTGGTGAAGTTGGCTGCTCTGTTTCTATCACAAGGATTGTTTCTGCTGCAACTGCTTCTACAATGGGTTCCATCTCTGCAGTGATTATTTCGATCACTGGCTCTAGTGCAGCTGCAGTGTTCTCAATTGTTTTAGGTAAATTGGTGGCTATCTCCATTTGTACCTTTTGCTGATTTGTACCAGCAATTCCTCTTCTTCCCCATGTGCTCCCTGACATTTGCATTCCTTCTGGAAGGATGCTCATCTTCTTTTGTCTAGGTTTCTTCCTAGACGTGGAAGGTAGTGTAGACTGAACCATTGGCGGCTCTATTCGGGGAAGTACTACCTTCCTTGTCTTTTTACTGTTAAGGTAGAGTCAACTATGTCGGACTACTCTACCAGTTCATTCCTTGATAGATGTACTCTCTTTTGCGTACCAATCTACTTTGTAGAGTGGTTGTGCATCTACTTGATCCGTGAAGAAGGAAGAAAGAATGACTTCTTCTTCGTCATCAGATAAGCCCTCGATTTCCTCAGACATGAAATCTGCAATTTGCGAGAGCTTGAATCTACTGTAGTTCCTTCTTCTCACTTCGAACTCATCTTCGCAGTTGACCCAAAAATCCTCTATGAAAGATTCATGTGATGATCTTTGCTGGAGATGTGCTGCGAAGAGTCCGTCAATGAGGTACTTGAGATTAAATCTCACTGTTCCTTGGCTCATCAACCTAGCATCGACTGTAGTCTTGCATCTGTAGAGTCCCATCTGAATAGGAAAGTTTTCAGCTGACTTCTTCTTTTGGTGAAAGTAAGAGTGAACCTCGGCCAACTACCTCAGGAATTCCATGAACACTACCTTGTTTGAGTGGTAGCGTGGCATCATGGCGGGGTGGCCGTTGTAGCCGTACACGCGTATGTAGGTGAAAGTGGGGAATTGGATGAACCAATCTACCCAGTCCACTATTGTCGCCTTGGCTGCTGGTGAAATACGAATGTGCATCTCATGGTCTAGCTCGCGCATGGTGTGCATAGTGAAAAGGTCATTCATCTTCTTGAAGTGCCTTTCTGCTAGAGTAAACTCAAGGTGAGGAAAGTATTCTTGGACCTTTTGCACACACAAGGTTCCCACAGTGTTTAGTGTTTTGAATTTGCCTTGGAAGGCTATCGGGTATACCAGGGAGGAACACATGGAAACGGTGCTTTTCTAGAAACGTGGTAAATTGTTGGTGGAGCGTGTCACTGATCAGAGAGGCCCAGTCGTAATGTTCTTTCTTGCTGATTATTTTTCCAATAATATAGAACATCCACGGCTGGAAGGATTTTCCCTCTTCTTGTCTAGTGACTCTGCTGAGTAGAGTGATTAACACTGTGTACTCATCTTTGAATTCTCCTCGCCCAACCAATTTGGGCAAGCTGGTTTTCTTCACTTTTAACCAATGTTCAACCATTATTAGTGAACATTTGTCCTTTGAAGCCTCGAATGCCTTTCCGCATTCTGTCACAGATACAACCTTCTTGGGAGGGCATGGTGGAATGGCAAAACACGTCTCTATGTCCTTCGGATTTAAGTTTCAAATCACCTTTCCGTCCACTGACAGGATTTCTCTTGTAGTAGGGTTGTAATGCTTTGTGCAAGCAGTTACAAGTTCAATGCTCTGTAAATTGATTGGAATGGATGCAGCTTGGAATAAGCCGGACTGTTCAATGTTCTGCAATGTAATTTGGTTCATGCCCCCCAAGTCCTCAGAATTGACTTCTAGATTTTTTTGCCATAAGTCCATGTCAGTCATCTTCAGATAATCATGGTACAAGACCATCTGGTCTTGTATTGTACCTGGGAGTACTACATTTTGCAAGACTTAAAGATTGATTGGGCACTTGACCTTGTTTTGACACTTTCTTGAAACCCTTAAATATAGTGCCTGCTGAGAAGTATTTTTTCGGGAAAAATCTGGCATGTGGGTTTTGTTCGTGCTTGGAAGCTAAACAAACCCAATTTTTTGGATTTTTGATTTGGAAACTTTTTCGAAAAGATCCCTAAAAATAGGGGCAACAATTTTGCTGATTCTAGCAAATCTGAGAAGATGGGTTTCACTGGAAAAATGCGTTGATCATACCCAGTTGGTCAGATCTGAGGTAATCTGTCGTTTCATGTGACATGCAAAGAATTATAGACAGAAATAGAGGAAGTAAATAGAAGGTGGATTGGAAGTTATAAACTGCCACTTTGCAATAATTTGCCTCTAGAAACAATCCTCGGAGAAGAATACTTTTACTGCCACTGATCTTCAGAAATATCGAAGATCCGTCCAAAACCTCTGCCAGATCTTGAAATGTGTTCTTGGGAGCTATTTGCTATTTTATCCTTCAACCTGCAAAAGAATAATGAAGAATGGGACTCCTAGCAAGAATATATGATGATTTGAGTTGAGATCCACCAAGTATGGATGCCAACTCGTGATTTAGGTCTAATTTGGATTTCCAAATGGTGATTTCCACTAATTGTGCAGTGTTTGGCCTCTTTTTGCCTCCAAATTTGCTAACTTAAGTCAACTTTTTTGCTTTGACTTCCTTTAGGCGTCCATCCTTAGAGTTGATCTTTTTTTGGTGAATTTTGCAAGCTGAAGTGCCTCCATTTGATCTTTGATTCTGGCTGCTCAGTTGATTTCTGGCAGTGGTTGGCAACTCCGTTGTTGAGGTAGGATTGACCTGATGAGATACGTCAGGGAGAGATCAACTCAGAAAACTGAGTCTGGGCCTCTAGAATGAAGGGCGCCTTTCCTTGAGAGGGGCACTTTTGACAATGCCTTAGTCAATTTTCATTGATTGTTCTTCGTTTTGACCTTTTCAGACCCTCCGTGCTTCGATCTGACGTTCCCGTTGACAGATGAATCAAATGACTTTGCTTGACGAGGCGTTGGGTAGCCAACTCAGCTTTGCACAAGATGAATGACTTATTAGCTGATGAAAGTGAGTTTAGGTCGTTGAAGTTCAAGGGCGCCCCTAGTTTGACCTTTTAACTAGTTTGGACTGTGTTCTAAACTGCCTGTCTTGACCTTTGTCATCAGGTGATTCAGTTGTCAGATGTCTTTGCTGACCGTCTCGTTGACGAGATTGTTGATAGCTGAGGTCATCCTGGGAAGCAGTGAAGATTCCGGCTGAATCTGAATGCCTTCAAGAAAGGGCGCCTTTCTTCAAGAGGGGTGCTTGTGGCAATGCCTTAGCCAATTTCTGGCTTGGCTTTTAAGCTCTTTAGTTCTGGCTTTTTTTGCTTGATCTCGACTGGTGATCGTCTGGTGTGTCTAGTGAATGTGTTATCGAATTGATCACGTAGCTGGGAGGAAGCTAGAAAGATATTGTGTATGAAGCAGCTGGTGACAGGTTCATCTGGTACCTTGAACTGAGGGGCGCCCTTGGCCAGCAGGGGCGCTTTTAGCTTAAGGCTCTCTGTTTTGACATCTTCATTGCTGCTAGCTCCTCCACACTTCGTTGATGATTGGCTGTTGATCTCTGAATCAGATGATCTGACTGATGGTCGCGCTGTCGAGACAGCACGAACATGAAGGAGATGAATGATCTGAAGGTGTTAGGTGCTTTGATTTTCCCTCTGAGATCTAAGGGCGCCTTTCTTCAAGAGGGGCGCCTAATTGACCTTTAGACCGTGTTTTGCCTTGGCAGCCAAAACATGCACTTTCAGAGTTAACCAAATTTTGGCCTTTTTCGTTTTGAGAAACTCCCTCGTTATAACAGCATCTTTTGACCTTTTTTGCCATGGTTAATTCGTTGGAGCTTTTGAGGTTTAGCTTTCAGCACCTGGTACTGGCCAATTTGCCATTAATGGCTACGAAGCTCCTAACTTTGTTCCTGAAAAACAAGAATAGACCCACCAAAGTAAAACATGTCTTTTGATGATTTTGACTTGATCAATATGATCGTGAAGTCAATTAACCCTATCAGAATCATTTTCAATCATTTTCGGGAAGGTCCTATTTTTAAGGGTTTCTCTAGAAATAGGGGCATAAAACCCTAATTTTCAGATTTTCAGAGTTTTAACCATAGGTTCCTTGACAGTTTTCCCACAAAGACTTCATGTTTGGTTTGACCTAAAACATACTTTCGACGACATTTTTACATTGTTTAGCTCAATTTAAGCAGAATGCCAAAAAATTCATTTTGGGTACAACAAAGACCTAACCCAGGTACAAAATCTCAAGAATATTTTAAGCTTGAGATTAATTCATGTCTCCTCTATTTTGGATAAAATAAAATGAAGTGAAACATCACTGGCATATTGCACTGTACCATCAACTCATGCCTTCCTCAGTTGACAAGGAAGCACATATAATACTCGTTGGAATCATATAAGGTCTGCATGGCAGACTCCTAATGTCAAATCAATTGATAAGTCTAAAGACAGGATGGATTGGTCCATCAATTTGCCACAACTGGCTTCAGAATGATCATTCTATACTCTTTCACCCAACAAATATGAAATTTTCTTGTAATCAAATGTGTCATCAGTCAGTTCAAAAACGTAGGCTGGATTTACCTGCACCTCTTAACAGATTCTCTTCTCCCAAAATCCAGGATCACACAATGGAAAATATTTGGCAAATTCTGCATGTTTATGAATACAATTTCTTTTCAGTCACACCCATAATCCATTGGACTCCACCTCCCGAGGGTTGGATGAAAGTCAATTTTGATGGGTCTGGAAAGAATAATTCTGGGTGAGCATAAATCGGAGGAGCTTTCAGAGCCTCATGCTGCTCCTTTCCTTCAGGAAACTTTTGGGTATTCAAATTTGTAATACAACAGTGTTCCATGCAATGAAAGTGGGAATTGGGTTATTATGCAACTGTCAAAGACTCAAACTGGTAAGCTGGAAATAGAAGGGGATTAAAAAATGGATATAAACAAAATGTGAAGGCTTGCAAATTCAACCAGAATCAGTCAATTTGGAAGATGGATCGTATTCTATTTCCAGCTTACCAGTTTTCCACATCAAATAACTCAAAAATTCTGAAAACACTATTCTCAAGTGGTCTACAACCACCTCCCTCAAGACTTCACTCTCCTTGATGCCAAAATGCCTCAAAGCAAGGACTCTCTAATCCAGATTGCTTTAGAAATAATCAGGGCCGGGGACAAAGTGGAGACGACTAGGAAATACAAAAGAAATGTATTAACCTGCATTTAACCAATGTTCAGTATCTCAGAGATAATCAATTTGCCATTTAGATTGCCTCAGAAAGCAGGTTGAATGCCTGCATATTCCAAGGCAAAGCTATCAAATCCTTCAGAACAGAACTGAAGCAATCTATCACAACTGGTAAGGCAAGAAGGCAATTGGTAGATGTCATCCATCAGAAAAAACAGCAACTTGCAGGAAAAAGGGCCTTTAACACCCACAAAGGGAAGGAAGAAACATCGTGGCCTCTACACAGTCATCCACTTAACACCAGTGTTCCCATAATTGCATCCACCCTTAGAGGTACACCATTTCTGTGTTCTCCATGAAAGGAAAATGAAAAATTGTGTAAAGTGTAAAAGTATATAGAGAAGCTTCCCTCTAGTTTTCTTTGTTATATTGGCTCTTGTTATATTTTGTTACTTGTATGAATACTTTGTAGTTTGTACTTTACCCAGAGATTTTTCTGAGTTGTTAACTCTGGGTTTTTTTTGTAACGCTGTCTTTTAATTAATACAATTCATCTGTTATCTAAAATAATTAAAAAAAGTGGATTGCTGGCAGTAAAATAATAAAAATATCTTTCAAAGGTGTATTTGCAAGTGCTAAATGTGAATGCTGTATATGACTGATCTTGGTGTATCCTTCAGTCAATATTATATGACTGATGATTGAAATTCTTCTTGTGCTTGCTATTGTAATAAATTGATGCTTATTTTTCTTCAATATATTGCAAACTAAATGATTCTGTAAGATTATGCTTGAGTTTGGTTCATGAACTAGAAATTGATATACCAATGCTAGATGTCAGGCAGCCTTTCATTCTTGTTTCTGGTATTGAACTCTTTTGCGTGATGTTCAGATGGGATGATGCTTATGAATTACTGGAAGAAATGCAGACACCTAGGGCGCCAAATGCTCTAAGAGTGATCGGGACAATGATCAAGGGTGATTATGATGATGAGTCAAACTGGCAAATGGTTGAATATGTGTTCGATACTTTGAGAACGGAAGGTGTTGGAGTAGGCACAGTGTTCTACAATGCACTCTTGGATGCATTGTGGTGGTTGGGTCAAAAAGCTAGAGCTGTCAAAGTACTTGAAGAAGCAAGAAAGCGCAGAGTTTTCACAGAAACATTTCGGAAAACCAAGTTGGTATCTTCAGTAGATGTGCATAGGTTGGTTGTTTCTTCCATTTGCGCTGTTTAACTTTTATTACAAATTGGCTTTTCGTCTTTTTTGCAAGACTTCAATTTGAAATACCATGATTTAACAATTTCATTATTATAAAGGGTGGTTGTCATCTTTTGTGTTTATGTTAATACTATCCTCTCCATTTGTCTGTTTGTTCAGAATGTCTGTTGGTGCTGCATTGACATCTGTCTCAATTTGGCTAATTGATACCCAAAGATTGGCTATCAATGGAGAGAATATTTCTCAGCTTGCCAGCATAGTCACTGTGTAAGATTTGTTTCAGCCTACCGCTTTTGTTAGGCTGTGGCTTTGTGCTCTTTCTTTTGGCTATCATTTAATTACAGTTTCCCCTAAATTCTATCTGTTTTCATTTCAGAAGAGGTGAACTAGAACAAGATAGGAATGCAAAGCAGTTTCCTGTTGCAAAGGCAGTGTTTTCATTTCTCCAGGACATAAAAGCACCGTTCAGCTATGTTGCATGGAGCAAGGGGCGCATAATATGCCATAAGACTCAATTACGGCGATGGATTTTAAAGTCACACACAATTGAATCCATTGCTCTTGTAAATTCATTGCTTCAAGCCTCTGGTACAAGGATAGGCAGTATGTATATACAGGAAGAAGAGAATGAAAATGATGATAAAGTCGAAAGGAAGGAGGCCATAAGAAAAGAACTAACATCAGTTTAGATTTCTAAAATGTTACATTCAAGTTACCGTGTAAATCAAAGTGCCTGCCATCCACAACAAATTCTGGTCCCTGTTTCTGAAGTTAACTGATGCTCAGCCGAATTCAGTATCGGTGCTCAGCCGAATTCAGTATCGGTTCATGACATTCCCAAGGTATACGATTGAAGTAATAGAAGATATTGCCCTAAGAATTGAGGTGTGATCTGCTGGGATAAGTTGCACAGACATCATGCTTTTAATCGTAGTTGTTTCTTTATGTGTATCAGAGACTTGGGATTCAAGCACGTTGGCATTGGCAATGTAAATTATGAATTTTACATGCAGAAGCATACTGACCAGAATTACTGTGATCTGATGATTTGCTCGGTGTAGGAGCATTGAAACCTACGGTGATATGACTTGATGATTTTCACATGCAGAAGAATTTTAACCTGAGGTATTGTGTTGTGATATGTTTGCCATTTAGGTTTAGAAGTTGGGAGACAAATTATTAACATGCAGCTCTATCAGGAATTGGGAAAAAAATTGTTAAGTTGTACCACCATTAGGAGTTGGGAAACAAATTGTCAACATGTACCACCATTATCATTCAATTCCATCTCCATTATCAAAATTCAGATCATTCTCTTCTTGATTATTTTCTTTAATTTTTATAGATTGCCTACTGCTGTAAGCATGTTAGCTGAGGAAGAGAATAAAACCATCAGGATTATTTTATATTCTTTAATTTTGTTCTGTCTTGAATGGCATGTTCTTCTTGCCAGAAAATTGAATTGTAATATCCATTATGAACATTAATAAGGTCATACTGTGGCCAGAGGATTGTGACTTAGTGGAGCTGAAACAGGCAGTGGACAGTCACTGTAGCAACATTAGTCAACTTATAATGTTTGGAGAATGACATTGTATTTGAAGTTTGCATCTATTAGTTTTTCTATTTCCTAGGATTATATTGACAAGAGGTGGACTTTTAGTTTAATGGAAAGATGTTTAGCCTACAAAAGGTCAAAGATTCTCACTTATTAGTTGGGAAGTTAATTGAAACCAAGCAACGAAATGCTACTCAGAACAGCTGGATATTATAGCTAGGTTATTTAAATCCAATGTTCAACGGAGTTTCCTGATGTGGAGACGGGGGGCCTAAGTTTGGGGGTGGCTGGGGAGCGGTGTTGAAATACATATAGTACTTGAAAAATTAGTTATAAAAAGATGTATAACTGTAGAAGCCTAAGGAATAATTGAAGCTTAAAGTTTAAACACATTGCAATGATTTCACTGAACTAGTGAACATTGAAAATCTAAATATAGACATTGGAACAAGAACTAAAAGTTTCAAATTTTGAATTTCATAATCATGATTCATAATTACAATCAACAATGTTCAAAGTTCAAAGTTCAAAAACAAAATACTAAATAGTAAATGGCTAATGGCTTGATGCCTCTAATGATCTAATCATCCCCAAGCTCCATGTCAATCTCCTCATCATTGGAATTGTTGGGCCCCACATGCTCAAGCTCATCTAAACCAATACCAGCCAGCCTTGTTTGTGTAGCATCATCATCTATCTACGCTGGCTCTTCTGGCTCTACATCCCATCTGGCTGTTGGACTCTCCTTGTATGCAGTTGTGTTGCGATCAATGAGACACAAATCACTATGTACAACCACAAGCTTCTCTGCCCTCTTAAAAGTAAGTTCGTTCCTCTTAATGGAGTGGGTGAAGCTATAAGTAGACCAGTTTCTCGCAGCAGTAGAAGAACTAGAAACTCGGGACAACAAACGAATGGCTAGAGTAGTAGTCAAAGATTTAGGCCCATGCATAGTCCACCACAACTTGGGGTCCTTCTATGACAATCTCCAAATCTATCTTTACTACCTCTAAATATCCCCAAAGAGTGGCAAATTTTGACCACTCAGTATGAATCAAGCTGACATCTACAGTATCATACATTTTCTCAATTGCCTTCATGAACCTTTCCTTCACCTCAACATCCTCTATAGGTGTGATTCTACCAGGCCTTTGCATGTACCACTTTGGGTTCAATCCATAGGCAACCATGTGTAAGGGAGTGTTGAGCTCCTCCCATTTACGTTGAATGATTGAATGAATATGTTCAATGTAGAGTTGCATTGTGGGGTTTTTCTCTTGCACAATATTCATTTGATCAAGCATGGAATCAATGCACTCATATACCTCTCTAAAGGAAGGTGCATTAGAATCCCCAAATCTAATAACTGTGAAGATTGGAGTAATGATTGAGACAATATATTTGGTATCAACCAAAAGACATCATTCTTCACCACCTCCTTAACCCTCAACCTGTGTTGTGTCTTCAACTTAGGCCATTGGTTTCATTATGCTGTCATTACCATTAGCTGCAATGCTTCTTGCAATTCAAGCATCCTCTCCAAGAGAATAAAGTATGATGCATACTAAGTCTCTACAAGTTTCAGGAATTCCTTCTGGGAGGATTTGAAAGAGTGCATGTGAAGTATGGTGGTTGCAGATAAACATTTGCACATCTCTACCATCATTGACAATTAATTTGATCTAGCTAACTTTACCCATGTCCTTAATTGCATTATTCATGGCATGCACACAAGGAGTCCACTAAATATGTCTATAAGTTGTCTCAATCAACTTCCTTGCAACTTTGCACACATGGGTTGCATCTGTCACTACTTGCACCACATTTTGTGGTCCAACTTCCTCTATAGCATCCTTGAGGATCTGGGATTGATAATGAGCATCTTTGCTATGCCTTGAACAATCAATAGCCTTCAGGAAATAAGGACCCGTTGTAGATGTAACCATGATATTGATGAGTGGACGATGCCTAATGTTCGTCCACCCATCCATGACTATGTTGCATTCACTTGTGACCCAGGTTCTCTTCATCTTCTCCATCAAAATATTAATCTTGGAATAGTTTTGATCCAAGATTGTTGTCCTCAATTTAGTCTCCCTTGGTGGCACATATGATGGTCCTGCCACATGGAGAGCGAGCCACATGGAATGGAATGCCATTGGCAAAGAAGAATTTTCCAATGGCATAATTGACCTCATCCTTTGCTTGCACATTGAATAAATTTGTTAATGGTTGTGAAGATGCCATCTTACGTTTCCCCTTAGGCTCTGCTGCACTTGAACTAGATGAATTTGGTGGCCTTAGAATCTGCAAAGTAGAAGTAGAAATTGTTGAAATTTGATCAGCCCTACTCCTTTGTGGCAAAGTAGCAGATATAGGTACTTCATCTTCATTACAACCCCATAATTTTAAAATTTCAGCCCTATATTTCAAGTTCCTTTCCACCTTTTTGCATATATCTATACCTTTGCCTCGAACAAGAAGAAAGTGAGCATTAGTTCTAGTAATGCTGCCAAACCATTCAAGTTCACACGTGTGGCACTTCCACTTTCTAGTGCCCCTAGTTGTCCCAAACTTTGCTGCTATCTTAGATGTAAATTGTTTTAAAGGTGATTTTGGATCAAAGGGGCCCTTGGGCCATTTTTCAAGGAGTCGTGAAGGGTAGCTATCATTTTTATTCCCAATAGAACTTGTGTTAGTTTGAGTATTTGGGCCATGTTCATCCCACCTCCTATTTGAAATTCGGGATCATCAGATGATTCATTTTCACTTTGAATTTCTGCTTCAACCTTTTAACCCTCATCCTCACTTCTGCTGTAAGAACTCATTATAATAATGATGCTGCAAAAAACAGTGTTGAATTTTTTTCAAACCTACAATGTTTCAAAATAAATCATCTACAAAACTAAAAACAATAAACGTTGAAGATTGAACAATAACATAGACAACACACATCAATATCACTATCCTAATATCCTTAAAAGAAATGTGGTCTCATGGATTGGAATGTTGCAGGGCATGATCAAAATGCAATTGGCAAGTGTAAATTTAAGCTTCGATGGATGTACATGCCCTATTCCAAATCACCCATTTTATTACAAGCAAGAGGATGTTGGCAAAGGTTGTGGAATCTGGCTTTACAGTTACAGTTACAGTAAATGTAACGATAAATCCAGATTCCACAACCTTTGCTAGCATCCTCCTAAATGTAATAAAAAATTTAAAAATAATTTAAATTAAAATGATATTATGGTTGAAAATACTCTGGTCAATATGTATGCAAAATGTGGAAGCACGAGCAAGGCACGCAAACTGTTTGACTGAATGCCTCAAAGAGATGTCATCTCGTGGAATACAATGAGTGCGGGCTTGTGCTTCCACATTTTGCATACATATCAACCCTCCTTGCTTGCGCGACTATGCCAAAAGTGGAGGTTTGGGATGGGCTATGGACATCCACCAAAGAATGTAAATGGAAAAAACCAAAAAAAACCTACATACCTGTAACATATGCACCCTTCTTGTAGTCGCGCTTGGAGTTGCAATGGAGTCTGCACCCACCATTCAATCTCACACACACACATCCATGACTCCCTTAGTTTGGAAAACATCAAATAAAATAAAATTTCTACTTGCTATGGTCAATTTAGCCTTTTAGGGATACTTTTAAGTTTTAAATTTTAACTTTACTTTTGTTTTTTTTTAAATTCATTATTTTTTTGCATTTTTGAGGGAAACGTCTTGGAGTTTCCTGGGGGTCGAGGGACGTCTGGGAGTCTCGGGGACATCCCAGAGGCCCCTTTTGGCCAGAAACGTCCCCCTCAGAAGATAAACATCTCAAAGATAGTGGGGAAACGTGGAGATGGCGGAGGGGCAATGGAGGGGCATTTCTCAGACGTCCTTGTCTCAGGTGCGACATGATTTTTTTTTTTTTTGGGGGGCGGGGTGTGTCCCTACGGAACAATGTTTAAATCTCTCATGGAGTTTTCCAAAGGCAAAGAATCTCAAGATAACTTGTCTTGAAACAAAAAGGAAGATATACTATTTGTCATCTAAGAATCTGACCATCATAATTTAAATTGAGGGAAACCAACAGATATCTGAACCTATAAAATGAGTTTTCCTATTTTAAGGGTGAATTGCTTGCTAGAGTTTCAGTGGTTCAAGAGCAACATATTAGCAGGATTCTTCTTTGAAGCATAATTGTGTACACATTGAGGATGTTGAATGAAATATAGTGGTGCACATTTTGCAAAGCACGAGTCTTTTTAAACTAATTAATTGACAAGGCTAATACTAAAATTATGAAAAATGTGATGTCATTTTTTCGATCTCTATTCCAATATTTTTGAAAACTCCTATTATTTTGGAGATTGTTAGCTTCATTGGGAAGGTAGTTTGATAGTCGCAGAGAGTTCCTTGAACCAAGATGAGTACAATGGTACTTTATGTGTGTGGATTCGATATCCTAGGAGTATTCTATATTTCTTTGGAAAGTTTGTCATCTTGGGAGAGCCCCAATCTTCATCTAAACTAACTTCTTATGTACTTAAGGTATTGGTGGTGTGGTCAAAATTCATGTTTGACCTTTCTAATATTTTTAGTAATTTTGATGATTGTGCAAAAAAAATTAAAATATTAAATAATCAAATATTTGAGTTATTTAGAAGTGAAATTAAAATACAACTTATATTTAATTATTTAAAAAGACAATTCATTAGGGTTGGATGGAAAAAGAGTAAAAAAATAAATTATTAGAAAAAAAATTCACTATATTTTTGTCAATTTACAAAAACCCTTGTTTGTAGAGCTCTGGTTCAACATCTTTCCTCGAGGATGAAAACCCTCTTGGATTATGAGGAATTAGAGGACAAAAATCTTTTGATCTTCTTTGTTGGCTTCATTAGAGATCAAAATCGAGTTTGCGAGAATTCCAAGCTTTTAGTATATTAGAAAATACAAAAAAAATCTCAATATTTTTGAGTAGGAATAAGATCTATTGGAATAAAGCAAATGTTTTATTTTATTCAAAAATTAAAAAAAAATAATATTTATTTTAGTAGGCCGTACAAGTGCAAAGGAGTAGAACAAGATTGGAAGACATAAAGGTTTAAAATTATTCATTTGGAAGCTAGTCTAGGTTGTTTTTGAAATGGTAAGCAACATTTATAGGGTGTTGTACCCTTCACAAAGAGCCCAAGGGGCCAAAGGAAAACATAGTTCGAAACAGAATTGAACTATAGGAACAAATAGAAACAGCTGACAGACAGCTGTAGGAAAACCAGCAAATTGTCAGCTGTAGAACAAACAAAAATTAGATAACCCCCAAACCCGAGGGATCTAAACTAACTCCCCGCACCCAAGGGATCTAAACTAACTCCCCGCACCCAAGGCCGAGAAGAAGCAATAGATTTGGGGAGACCCTTCTTCTTCCACAACACAACCGACTAGGAAGGCTCGGAATTGAGAACCAACGAGCAAGGCGAGGAGCAGATCCACAATAGTCAACTCGAGAGAGGAGCCACCACGCAGCAAGGGAGCCGACAACGAAGCAACAGAGGTAGGAACTGGCAAAGGAGCAGGCTCTAACAAAACAACAACAGATTTCATTGGAACGACAACAGAAAGATCTGCAGCAGGGATAGCTGGAAGGGGGTCCTTGGAAGGCTCAGGAAGATTGTCCTCCTTAAAGGAACTAACTGAAGGGGGAGAACCAATAGTGAGGTGGTCTGTGGAAGCATTCTTCCACCAAGTAGCAGCACTCTTGCGGCGAGCAAGAGGACAATCGAAGGCCAAATGACCAGTGGAGAAGCACCTCCTGCAACGGAAGGGGAGGCCCTCATAGTCCAGCAACTGCGTCCAAGGTCTGTCCTCCACCATTAAGATCACATCCCCATGGAGAGGTTTGGAGATGTCCAAGTCTACTAACACCCGAGCCACCGTAGGATGCCCTAAGTCACGAGTAGTGGAGTCCACCATCAGGTACCGCCCAATGGATTTGCCAATAGCTTCATAACATGACTCCTCCCAGAACTGGAGAGGGAGATTTGGGAAATGGACCCAAACAGGTCTGGTATTTAACGGCTCAGTGAGTGGATTGAAAGAGCGAGACCAAGGCTGGATGGATAGCAAAAACCTCCCACATCCACCCCCGATCTAGCACGCAATCATGCTCCGCAGCAGAGGAAAAAGTAGCAAGGAAGAAACCCCTAGCACAAGGGTAAAGCTCAATCTGCCTAGAAACAACGGGCTTCCAAGAGGTAGAAATCCAAACATGGAGATCCGAGAGTGAGGGCCACAATCCATTGAACCTACAAACCACACCTAGTTTCAGATAATATTCCTCATTTTGAGCAACTTCAGATCCGCAGACCACCACCAAGGAGGCACGAGCACAGGGCAGAGGTTTCACCCTAGCCTGAGCAGGTACAGATCGGACACCCACCTTGGAAACAACCTCAGAAAAGGATTTCCTAAGGCGGCCCGAAGGTAGAAGATCACCAGCAAGGAGAGAAGAAGGAACAACAGGCGAGACACCCACATCCACGCCACACCCATTGGATGGGCATCCAAGAGGAAACTCAGACGAAGCAAGAACCCCACACCCAACAACACCACCACCGTCCGCAACCCCCAACCTAGTCCCCAGTCCGCAGCCCGTAGGAACAAAGACCGTAGAAACAGGGAGCCGTTGCCCAATTTGAACAAGTTTCCCGCTCGAAGGTATCCCGCACGGAGACATCGCATCATCCTAATAATATTAATTCAATAGAACAATACTAGTCTAGGTTGTTGTACACTTGTAACTACATAGTTTAGAGCCAAAATTCCTATTGCAGTTTCTAGAAAGGGATGTGACAATTTAAAGATCTTTGGTTGCAAAAGGGAGTTACAACATTGAACAAGAAAACTCAATACAGGTTAGCATAACCTATCTTAGGTGTTTATAACCCCTTACACTTGGTCGTGGGACCCTTTTGCTTGCTCCAACCACCACTTTTATATTTATGTGATCTAAAGTCTTAAATCTTCCAAAAGGGAACCATAATTGTTAGCCTAGAGTTCATAGTTGAAAAAGAGAAACCTTAGCATTAGTCACTTACAACCCTAGACTTGGTTTCCTAGCAAAGGAGGAATCTCAAACAAATCAAATAAATAATCACTACCTTTGAACAAAAGTAATCACAATATTAATAGGGGAGGCCATTGAAGGATATTTTTTTGATTTGGTTATTGCTAACAACACAAATGACGTGGGAAATCTTGGAGTAGATCCCTCAACCTCACAACTCCCAAATATCACCTACAATCAAACACCTATCACACACAAAGATACATTACTATGGAGGTCAAATTGATCCAAAAAGATGAATCATATTGAAGGTGCAAACTTCACAATAATGTGAATAATACCATGAATCCTTATATAAGAAAGCCATTTGCATACGATGAAAATGCGCAGTGGGAAATTAAGGACATCAATTAGGGTTAATAAGGATTTTGACAGCTAAAAGCAACCTCTCAAGAAACTCAGAGGCTATCAAGAAATGAAGGCCGATGGATGAAATTGGCTTGGCCAAATATATCTTGCATGAAAATAAACATGGAATAAAGACTACTGTTGCTCCCCAAAAAAAGTCATAGCAGGTAGAAATGATATGCCAAAATTTAAACATAGGTGCTTAGATTTTATAAAACATGTCGCAAAACACAAAATTGCTCTAGAAATCGTTAAAAAGGGGCCCAAAAAATTCTATCTTGCCCTTGTTTAGAAACAAACATTGGGAAAACCTCCAAATCATGTCAGAAAATGCATATAAAACTCTTGAATCGTAGAAAATTCATCGGAAAAACCTAAAACCCTCATCGTTGGAACCAAGAAATGGTTGAAAAAACATGAAATCAACATAAATTCACCCAAAAAAAAATCGTAGATGTAGGGATCTTACAAATGCAAGTGATTGTATGAGATGTATAGTGTGTGGATATGTATGATTGTATGCATATTACTACTTCAAAATTTGTGCATGCAAAAAAAATCTTTTTTCAATACAATAATTTTTTAGGTTTTTGGGTCTTTCACATGTCACGATGATCTCAAAAAATGGATAAAGAATTACAGATCTAGAGCTCTAATATCATGTTGGAGTTAATTCCTCAATCTCATATCTACCAAAGATCACTTGCAATTAAAAACCTTACACAGAGAAATTGCTATGAAGGACAAGTTGATCCAAAACAATGAATCATATTGAATGTGCAAACATCACAATAATGAATAGTAATATAATAAATCATTATACAATGAGAAAATTACAAAAAAAAACCTTAGAAAAACCCTGGGTGAGGATAAAAGGAGATCATGACATGTGTCCTCATCATATTGATCGATAAACAAAAAACACATGACCCAAGTAAGCTTAAGTCTTAGAGTGAAAATTGATCTATTAGATAAATACCCTAAACTCTAGCAATAAATATACCTTGTAAGAGTAAGGGTAGGTTGGAGGCTTCAAAACTATTGATTTTATTTTTTAAGGTAGATGCAACACTCCAACCTAGCATACTTGTTGTGTCATGGGACGAAGTTGTTAAAGTCAACACACTAGTTAAAGAAAGGGGCATAGTCTATCAAGCTTAATATTATTTGAATTCCAATAAATATTTTTTAAATTCAAATAATTCCTTCCATGATGTTTTGTAATTTTTTTATTTTCAATTGTTAGCAATTGTTTGTTCAAATTTTACAATTTTTTTTTTTCAAAAAAAGCAGTTGAAAAATATATATTTTTTGGTGGAATTACCATAAATCATAGGAAAGAGATATTTTAGTGGTATTAAAGTCGATTTCTTGATAGTTGTGGGGAAATATTTTTTTGTAAAAAGCTTTCAGAGTTTGATTTCATGCATGGAAGTCATAGGGAACCTCCATTCCCAGAGAGAAAGGAGAAGATATTAAGATCAACAAAAAAATATTACAAAGTAGAAGAGCATGAAAAATTCCTAGGAAAGACAAGGAAACAATGAAGAACAATAACAAGGACATAGATGGTGTTCAATTTGAGAGGCTCGTTCATGGACAAGAATGACTAGTTGATATGATGGAACAATTGGTCTCTACTATGTTATTTACAAAATAACATATTGAGGCCACACAATGGTGAAGGCAACTCATTAAGGGAAAAAATTCACCAAAACAATTGATGGACAGTTGTTGGTTCTGATGTGAAGCCTTTCCAACCCAAAGTCATCTGTGGGGAAGAATTAGTTGTTAAGCTAGAGGTCTAGACATCCATTGGAAATGACATTGTGGTTAGTTATGAGTATAGACTCCTACCAGTTGAGATTAGGGAAACAATATCATTCATGAATTTTATGGGCTTGAGAAAAGGGGTGGTCAAATAGATGAAATAAGGCAACAAACAAATCCATGCATTGAAGAAATTGACACTACCTACATATGGCGGATCCAATTTGTATAATACATTTTTGGATACATAAATTGAACAGATTTTTATATTTGTGACCTATGATGGAGGATGAAGCCATTAAAATTTCCATCCTTCATCTTGAAGGTGTAGCACATGAGTGGTGGTACCCATATGTTGATCACTCAAGGGAATATTCATGCACATACATATGTTGAGTTTAGTGATAAGTTGATTGAAAGGTTTGTTTGAGTTGATTTAGAAATTCATTTTTGTGAATCAACTCAACTTAAGTAAATCCATACAATTGATGCCTATGTTGTTGATTTTTTAGATGCTTTCAATGGTGGTACTAGACGTGTGAGAAATGCGATTTGTGGTGTTGTTCATGGAAGGCTTAATACATGCTTTCAACCCCACATCTCTACATGAAGCCATTGAAAAGGCTTTGGATGTTGAAATTTTAGCTAGTAGGGGAAGATTTACACCCTTGGGACAACAAAGATCAACACCATATGGTAAATCCAAATCAACTTCATATGAACAACCAATGACAAATAATCATTGGGTAATTGAAAACCCCACTAATGTTGGGCAACAAAATAATCCATTTTAGTAGGTTATCAAAATAAACAATTCTCTAAAATCACCAAGGAAATTGGAACATGGAATGAACTCTAGAGAAATAAATATTGCTTCATATGCAAAAAGTCTTGGGAACTATGCTTAAGGTGTCTTCCAAAAGGGTAGGTGCATTATATTGAGGCATTTTTTGAAGATGAGGAAGATGTGGAATAACATGAAGAATCAAGAGAAGGAGAAGCGACAACAAAAAATAGTGAAAAGGAGGAAAATATTCTTGATAGTATCCTTGCCACACTCTCAAGTGCATCTTGGTATCATCCATTTAGAGTTTGTGGAGTGTTGAAATGACATAATGTGACAATATTGATGGATAGTTGGGCAACACACAACTTCATTAATAAAATATTAATAATACAATGAGAGCTACCAACATAGGTCTTTCAAGGATTTAATATTACTATGACAAATGGATTTATTATGCCATGCACCAAGAGGGTCAAAGGATTGTAAACAAAAAATTAATGATTATTTCTATGTAGTAGGCATGATTGAAACAAATATGGTTTTAGGGGTGCAATGGTTATATTCTATTGGGAAATTCTCAAAAATTATAAAACCATGGCATTGAATTTCCAACTCAAAGGTAAAGAGGTCACGCTTTGTGGTATGCCCAATGGAGTTCCTACTTCAATTACAACTAAGGACATGGAGAGAGTTTTGTGTAAGGAAAAAGTAGAGTTGGGATTTCATTGCTATATGAAAGATATATCTACATCCAATGACAAGAGATCTTATAATGTGGATAATTAGTTTATTGTGAATAGGTAGGTAATGGATGAGTTTGATTGGCTTCAAGAAGATTTTGTATTAGATAGTCTTCTAAAAAAATAAAAAAATTGCTTGCATAGAGTTGGATCAACAAGAAGATTGGTTGAAACAAGAGAGTATAACTTTCATTTCTTTTCAATTAGTCCAATTTTTGAATATAGGGATATATTATAACCCACCTTTTGAAGTGTAGCTCTAGAGTGATCTTGTTGAGAGGCATGCATAGGAGAAAGGTGCCCCATTAGATATTAATGATGGTTTTGAGCTCACTAGAATATTCAAACCACTAGTTCAAAGTAAGCCATTTGATTATTTTTTGGATTATATTTCAAGAACAAAGAGCTATCCTCCATTAAGGGATTGCAATTTGTTAGATATGAAAAAAATAGTTTTCTCTTTTTGTATTGATTAATCCCATCTCTTAATATTGGGACTTGTAAGGAGCCAAATCTAGATGGTTTTGATAATATAGTTTGGAGAACATTGCTTGATAGATTTACAACTTCTTGTTGTATCAAACCGAGGTAGCAAAAGTATGGTGAAGAGTTCTTGAGATTGATTTGGGATCCTGGTATTTGTAGGAGGGTATAGTTGGGAAGAGTTGGAGGATTGAGTTTGCAATTGCTTGAGGATAATCAATTTTATGAAGGGAGGATTTGCAATATCTATTTTTTGGTCTATTCTAACATTTTTGGAAATTCCAACTTTCTTGGAGAGTGTCAACTTTATCGAGAAGGTAGTTTGACAATTGTTGAGAGTTCTTGGAGCCAAAATTAGCACAAAGGTACTTTTTGTGTGCCAATTTGACATTCTAGGTGAACTCTACACTTCTTGGAGAAGTTTGTCATCTTGGGAGAGCACCGATATTCATATAGATTGTCTTCCTATGCACTTAAGGTACTGGTGCTATGGTTAAAATTCATGTTTGAGATTTTTAATATTTTCCATAACTTTGATAGTTATGCAAAAAATAATTAAAATATTAAATAATTAAATATTTAAGTTATCAAAAAGTGAAAAGTTTAAAAACAAATTATATTTAATTATTAAAAATATAATTTATTAAGTTTGGAGAGAAAAGGTGAATATTTTATTAAAAATAATTTTCATTACTTTTAGGGTTGGATGGAAAATAATAAAAAGAGAAATTATTGGAAAAACCATTAATTTCATCATTATTAATTTCTAGAAGCCTTTGTTATAGAACTTTAGTTCAATATCTTTCTCTAAGGATGAAAAGTCTATTAGATTATTAGGAATTGGAGGATGAAAAATCTTTTGGTTCCCTTTGTTGGCTTCATTCAAAGTCAAATTTGAGCTTACAAGAATTTTATGTTTTAAGTAGACTAGAAAATACAAAAAATATTCTCTATATTTTTTGGTAGGAATCATATCTCTTAGAATAAAGCAAGAATTTTGTTTTATTTAGATTTATTTTAATTTTTTTTTAGGCCGTACAAGTTCAAAAGAGTAGAATAATATTGAAATATAGAAAGATTTAAAAGTTATTCATTTGGAAGTTGGTCTAGGCCATCTTACTCCTATAACTATATAATTTAGATCCAAAATTTCGATCATAGTTTTTGGATAGGGTTGTGACAGTTTAAAGATCTTTGATTGAAAAAGGGGGTTACAATATTGAACAAGGAACTTCAATCCAAGTCAACATAGCCTTATGTGTTTATAACACCTTATACTTGGCCATGGGACCCTTTGCTTGCTCCAACCACCATTTTCATAACTATGCAATATAAGGTCTTAGATCTACCAAAACGGAACCACAACTGTCATGTCAGCTTAGGGTTCGTAGTTGAAAAAGGAAACTTCTAGCATTAGTCACTTCTAAGCCTACATGTGGCCACCTATAAAAGGAGGAGCCTTAAAAAAAAGGACAAGTCAAATAAATAATCACAACCTTTGAACAAATGGAATCACAATATTAAAAATAGGGGAAATTGAAGGATAAAGTTTTTGATTTGTTTATTGTGGATAACAAAAAGACATGGGAAATATACCATGGAAGAGTAAAGGTAGGTGGGGGGATTCAAAATTATTGATTTTATTTTATTTTAAGGTAGACACACTACTCCAATCGAGTTGTAGTTGTTGGGCTTGGGACGTAGGAGTTGCTAAAGTCAACACACTTGATAAAAGAAAGGGCACATGCTATAAGGTTTAGTATTATATGAATTCCAATAAACATTTATTTAAATTCAAATAATTTCTTTCATGATATTTTATAATTTATTGCTATTAGCAGTTGTTTGTTTAAATTATGCATTAAAAAAAAAACAAGAGAATTAAAAAAGTAAAAAAATAACAATTTTTGGGTGGAATTCGAAAATCACAGGAAAGGGATATATTAGAAAAAAGTTTATGTTCACGAGTTGTGCAAAGTTAACTCCCACCTAAGGGATCAAAGCGAAATCAAATGGTCACTGCCTCCTAATAGGCCTTTGAAAGTAAACATAGTGCCTCAAAAGGTAAACTAGGCTTATTAGGGGTAGGTTGTGTAATCCCAAACAACAAAGAAAGATTAGCATTTTCTATGTCCAAAAAATTGGATCGTGAGATAAATAATAGGTAGACACAGGTTTTATTGTTGGGTCTTCAAAATTGTGTTATACAAGGATTTCAAGATATACTCATTGAAGGTGATCAAATGCTAATAGTTAATGCACTGAAGAAGAGAGTGTTGTAGAATTGGAAGGTTGTATTTTTTTTGAAAAGGGTGTGGCGCTTGCTTAATTCTCTTGAATCTTATTCCATTTTACATTGCTATCATGAAGGGAACAAAAAGGTAGACATTTTGGAAAACCAAGATTTTACGGTCAAGAGTGAAGTGTGCGGCAATGGTTTGACCTCCATGTGGGTAGGTTTGCATAACAAAATAAATCCTGAAGGTTTGGTTCAAATAGGTATTTTAGGCCAATTAATGATTGCATATGTTAGCAAAGAAGATGTCAATTTAGAATTGTTTAGAGTCCCCAAGAACTTGTGAATTTGATTAGTGCTGGCGAGACACTTTGGATTATTAGATTTCTTATTTGAAGTAGCAAAATTAAGGATGCAAGTTTAGTGTCTCTGCATGCATGATTCTCTGCTAGTTTAGTTTGGGCTAATATTAGTGTCAATGCTCTATTTTTTAAGGGTGGTAGCCCTATAATAAAGTAATAATATTTTTTAATGACTTTATATACTGGAAGGGCGCATACCCCATGTTTACAACTCATTTAAAAAAATGGAAAAAAATAGTATTTGTGATTAACATTTAGAGTAAATATCCCTCAGAACATGCTACTTCATTCTCAAGTTTATGTTTTGAAAAAGTGATTTGTTGGAGAGAATATCTCCTTCACATCATGATAGATGATTGTTTTGGATCTTTTGGATTGTAAGCAAATGAATATTAAAAGGATTGAAGGGAAATGCCATATGTGGCATGTGAGAACCATATAACTCCCTATTTTTTTGATTATCACTTTGAGTGTAATGATTATGTTGATTGATTGATGACAACTTGTTGAGAGTCTTGGTCCTACATTGTATCATTTCATAGAGAAATCAAGAAATTGAATAAGAATGAATCTTGTAATAATAATTGAAAGTATTCAACTCAAGCATCTATTTTGTATCTAGGCCTTCCCTTGAACATTAAGGTTGTTAGAAATTGTTTATGCACATGAAGTCATAATGGTGTAATGAAACCATATTAACTATGGATTTAACCTACATGGGTTTCACCTAATAGGCCACTTTGTGTGATGTTTATATGGTAATGTTGTGAGGAAAATATAATCTTGAAGACATATTTTGCATCAATTGTTTTTCTCTTAAGGAGCTATCCCTCTCAAAGAGGCCCATAGTAAGTTGTATTTGATTTATTAATATAAGTATATTGCAATTATTCTTTGTGTTCTTTGATCATAATGTTATTTCACTTATTTTTGTTTTATTTTGGTAATATTTTGCAAGTAATATTGTACCAAGTGGTATTAGAGATCTTTCTAAGTTGTATTTCACAACAACATTCAAATGGGTTATTGCAACTACTTGCCATATCCCCTCACAAGATTTTGGTGATTAGAAAGTGGTGAAATCAATGTGGCTAAGAGTTTTTTTTGGCTATTTTTTCCCTATAGTAGTGGTATAAGTTAGAAATTTCATGTGAAGGATTTTTAAAAAAATATAGAGAGATTTTGTTATTGGTTAAGTATGTTTCAATTTGTCAATTGAAGTGAGTGAGGACTCACCAATGCTCAAGCTTCAAACAAAATTTGTAGACAAATTTGAGTTCCTACATACCTTCAAGTATATTGGAAGAGACTTTAATGTTAGGAGAAACTTAGCCATAGGAAGCCATCAAATTTTTGAATTTGTGGTGTATTGGTAAGAAGTTAGCTTTAGGAAGCTACTCTTTGTACCTTAGCAGTTGAGGTAATTATCTATCCTTGTATTTGTGTTATTAAAATGTGAATGGGTTGGCTGCTACCCATTCATTCATCTATTGCAAGCCTATGAATAGACCCACAATTTTTACATTGGAGAGAGCTGAAACTATTGATGTAAGACACATTATTGAAGACCATCAAAAAAGTAGGTTCACCATCTAATATGGGAGGTTAGGTGTGTTCACAGTTGTTGTCATTGATGTCAACACTGATGGTTGTCATTGATGTCAACACTAAGGAGATTGTTGGCAGTTGTTATCTATGTTGATTGCCTCTAATGTCAAAGATTGATATATGTGATTGTCATTTGTGTCAACATTGGTTAGCGGAAGGTGGCTAGTCCTTAGCATTGATTATCATTGTTATATTCAGCTTGAACTAACATTGTTGATGAAGTTCATGGTAGACTATCCTCACACTAAAGCAAATATTTTATGCCCTCAAAACTCAAAAATATATTGCACTCAGACTCACAAATATGTTGCTCTCAACTCACAAAATGAATATAGAGTAAACAATACGAATGCACTCAAAATGAACAACCAAACACTATGCTACTGCTTCTATTTATACAAAAATGGAACCTCTCTTCTCTCTGCCAACCATGGGCATTGTTGGGCAAAAACAGTTGCTAAAATTTATTCAAAACCAACTCTATTGCTTCCTCAAAATGCCACAACCTAGCTGAAAGTTTCAAGCTGTTGTTTGTTGGCAATCAACATGGCTGAATAAGTCTTCTCTATGGCACGTTGAGTTGCATATCCAAACAACATTTCAAAAACTAACTCATGCGCTCCATATGTGGGTTGTGAACTGCCTTTACCCAATCAAACTTGGTGTCAGATTTACATGAATGACAGGGTGCATATATGGTTTTGCAATAGCTATTCATAGAAGTTATTTCTATTGCCTTTACTTGGTCAAGGCGCCTATATCATTGGTTATTTTAACAGGTATATATAGGCAATTAACTCAGCCACTATTGTGGCACTTTTACCTCTACTGTGGCATATTTTCCATCCACTATCTTGCAAGTTATGCACCACATATTGGGCAGCTTTAATAATTTAAAACAACCACTATTCATAGTTTCCATTTATGCCTTGGCATGGCATATATACCTCCTTCATGCATGGCTACTTAGACTTCCCTATTTCGTGGTTAACTCGCCATGGGTTATGGCTTCCATTGCATTTGTTTATAAAAACAATAATATTCATATACTATGTTATAATATCCAACATATATATATTACCATTATTTAAACATAATTTCACCTATCTATATATTGACATGTATATATACAATACATATATATTTATATATGTGAATGTTTGTATATGTATTACGTATTTATGTATGGGTATATGTAGAAATTACTGTCTTCATATGCTCATACCTACATACACACATATGTATGCGTCATTGCATATATACATACATATATATTAAATATATATGCGTATCCATGTATAGATACATCCAATACACAATATATATCTCATGCTCATCACAAAGGTTTTAACACTAACACTCATTTATTAGCTAAATGATAAAAAACAATTAAAGACAACCATCCAAACTTTCTATAAAAAAGATAACGACTTGGTTTAACACTTACCGACTCTAAACTTGAACTGACTGAACAAGGTTACCCTACCCAATGTAGTGCGTGTGTGCATCTACTTAGTTAGACATACCGATGGTTTCCATACCAACTTCATCTTCTGGGTAATACTCTCCCCTCTGGAGGGTTTGAACCTTTCTTGCATCCAACTTAGTGCAACATGTATGTAGTCAGTTGATACATTTAAATCATATTCATCTTATATCATAAACATCATTAAAGCATTTACAAAATAATTCATCATAATGCATATTCATACATTTCATTCATCCCTTGAACATATTAAATTCATATTCTTGCATTTTAAACATATTTACTCATAAAAGTAAAAGTAATTTGGTAACTTAAAAATTGGTGTAACAATTGATTTCATAGTGAGAAGGAACTAACTTCAACAATTTTAAAATATTAAATAATGCCAATCCTCCTTTTATTCTCAAGGGTGTATCTAACTATTGTCCAATTGACATTCCATATTGAAATTTCACAAAAAAAAAATCTTTTTGGTGATCACCAATGTTCAAAAATTAGTACCACAATAAGAATTTCGTCAAGCAAACCTAGATGTATTTCAAGTATCAATGCTTATACTTCAATAAGGAGCCAAGCTCTTATATTGAATCTAAATTTCTATGCCATATAACAACAACACATGGAAATTTAGTAGTAGGATGATAAGGTGTAGTAGAAGGTTTTTCACTGACATTAAGTACAAAATTCCTCCCATGAGAACACTACACTGGTACCAACAAAATGATAAAATAGTAGTTTTGAGATAACTTTCATCATACCATCATAATCAAATGAATTCCTTAGTCTCTACTATAATAGAAAAATAAAATAATTTTAAGTAAAATTAGTTTGACATCTATATATTGTTAGTAATGGAGAGAAAGATTAGTTATCATGGCATAACACTTGCCAACATTATTAGGTATAAAATTTATTTATGGTCTAAAATTAAACTAAAGGAGACTTATTCAAGAAAATGTATGGATCAAGTTAAACATTGGAAACACAAATTTTACCTTGCATCTATCCCATTAAAAAATACTTACTATAGAGAAGAGATTTGGTAGATTCAAAATGATCACGAGGGTTTAGAGGGAAGATTATTTAGATTATATTCTTTGCAATGGAAAATACATTAATTCTAATTAATTTTGAGATCATGTTTAAATCAAAATAGATTTCAAATTTTGACCTATTATAAAATGGAAATGCTAAAATACTTTAAATATTATATGTTTTACACAATCTTGATAAAACAATTAAATTAGTTAAATCAATTAATAATAAAATTGTCAGCAACCTGAACCTTTTTTATGTGAACAACTATAGTAAAATGAATGCCAATTAATCTTTCTATCTAATTCAACTTGAATAGTATCTTTTGAACAACCTACACTCCCACCATGCTATTCTCCAAATATTGTAACATGAGATAAATTCCAAATGAATTTTCAATACTAGCTCTTACATTTAGAGTTTTATAATCAAGTGAAGTCAAAGAATTTTTTTTTTTTTTTTTCTAGAGGTTCTTAATAGAAAATTAAAGAATAAGATAAAAAAAAGTATTTTGTAATATTTTCAACACTAAAAAAATAGCTAACATATTTTGTTTAAAATTTTTACAACTTAAAAAATTTCTCAATAAAATGATTTCAAAGAATATATAATTGAAATGAATATTAGAATAAATAATATATTTTTCTAATTAATTTAACTATTTTTGACATGCATAATATCATTTTAAATTAAATTAATTAGATTTGGACACTATTTTAATAAAATATGCATTTATAAATGTTTTCTTAGCGATACTTTATAGTATTTCTTCTCAATTTACATCTAATGGATGTAAGAGCTTTAGTCCCTTGATTGATTGATAAGTACATCCTTGATAGTCATATTTAAATTTTTATTTCTATTTTTTATTCAGTGTGTAAACAAAATCATTTTCCCCCTTATCTTTCTTAATTATATCAATTTTTAGTTAGTTCACAAATATTGCATGATCCGAAATGGATTGTACTTCCTAAACCTAAAGAATATAGAATACCACAATTTATTTGACAAGATATTAGTACACAATTCAATTAAATTTTTAATTTGTGAGATCTTCTTGATTGTTCCTCGACTTGTTTTGCATGCTTGCCAGTGATTGATCATTCTCCTCATTTCTTAGTTTTAAACAACTAATTTTATGAGTTGTAAACAAATTATCAACTCCATATAGAGTATACCATGTTCCTTTGGGATTCAACCTCCTCCAAAGTATTGAAGATTATTAGATATTATGGGGGCTAACTTACTTGGAGCAAAAAATGATAAATTTTAGAAGAAGCTTCCTCTTGATCACTTCTTAATGTAGAAGATCATGTTAGAGTAAGCATGCATTAACTAATAAATAATTATGTCAAAGACATTCCTTATATGAAGTGAACAACTTGCTTTTGAAAATCAACAAATGAAAATTGTAGAGAAGGATGCAAGATGATTGAAATGATCTCAACCATCAAATTTTCTAAAATATTAAAAAGTATAAAATATAATTAAAGACAAAACAATTACATTATTATCGAGTGTTAGCTCTAAACTAGGAAAAAGTAGGATAAGAATGCAATTTTTTTTTCTTTTAAACTTTTTAGACTTAAATTTTTAAATTTATTTTAATTATAATATATATAAATAATAAATATAATATATAAATAGTTAATTATATATATATATATATTTTTAAATATTATTTAAAAAAAGAAGAAGGTGCAATGCACCCATATTATTAGGGGTAAACGCTTTTGACCAAAGGCACAAGGCCTGCGAGCACTTTGGCCTAGCGAGGGCTTGAACCCTGGTAGCCGTCACTACAACCAAGCGACTTGACCACCAAACCACGCCGTTATTGGCTTTTTATTTATATTACTTTTATTTAAAGATTTGAATAGTTATTATATTATAATATATAATATCTAAATAATAAAGTATATGTTTCAAAATTTTAAAATTTAAATTTATTTTATTGATTATTATATTATAATCTAAATAATTGATTTTAATATATATTATATGGAACTTTTAATAATATTATTAATTAAGAGCTCGCATGGGTAGTGGAGTTGGCTTGGGTTGTGGGTTTGCTCCCCATAGGTTTCGGGTTCGACTCTGAGGCCTCTTACCTAATGCACGTGGTTTGTAGGCTATTGCATGCATCCCTAGGAGACTAGTCTCACCTCAGCTCACCCTGTAAAGGGAACGCGTTGGGCTAAGTCGCAGGGAGACCCCTAGATTACCAAAAAAAAAAATTATTAATTAATTTTCTTAAAATAATATAGTTAAATAATAACAGTTATTTAATAAATATAAATGTTTTCTCAAATAATAATAATATTTATTTTCATGGGAGGTTGATCGAGTGACTTCCCACATGGATTGTGGCAAGTTCGTTTTGATTGGTAGTGGTTGATGTGGGAGGGTGATTTGGATGCCTTGTTAGTAGGGTTATTTTTAACAACTTGCAATGAGTGACCATCCTTCTGTTCATACTGCTGTGAGTTGGGCTCCATTATGATATTTATTGCTTTCGTACCCATGGAAGATTTGCTCGAAATCCAAAACACCTTGTCATGACTGCTCATCTCACCTCTACGTATACTCATTCACTCGAATGATGGTAGTATATGGATTTCTAGGCGGTTCCTAGGGTGGCACACACACTTTGTACAAAGTGATAAATTAGGGGGAGTTTGTGGTTATTGTCTCCTCGAACAAAGTGTGAAGTTATCCTCCATTTGAAACTTGCTGCAGATGGACCGCTTCTACCACCACACTTTTTGTCTTTCTTCTTCCCCACGCCAACCACTATAATTATCTTCGTTAATCGAGGGTTGGGTTGTGGTAATACTCTTATCTCCGCACATACCAAACTTAAATGCTCTTTGTACTGAGGTTGCCACCGCTCCCATCCTCATCACTCCTCCAGTCATTTCCACAAACTTTAGCCTGCCCAAGATCATCCCTTCATAAATGCATCATCCTTGCCAACTTCCTAACTTAATCCATTATGATCACATTTCTCAAATCTTCAATTCATAGTTCTCCAATCTCTCTAAAGGTAACGACCCAATTCGACAAAATGTCAACCTTCGAATTGCCTTCTCTCCTTATATGGCTAACAATACAATCATCATATGTATTTAACTCTTCTATGATTTTTGCAATTGTACTCTGAATGTGCCATGCCTCTATCTCCCCTTGCATTATTGCTTGCACAATGATAAGTGAATCACCTTCTAGGTGTATTCTGGATGCTCCCAATTTCTTTCCAAGTTTAACCGCTAACAATGTTGTTGAGGCTTCAACTATGTTTTCGTGCCCTCCAATAGCTTCTTCGCTCCCAAAGCTACTACATTCCCTTCCCAGTCTCAGATGATGAATCCTACACCTGATGGTCTAGGATTCCCTTTTGATGTTCCATCAAAATTAATTTTCCACCAACCTTCCCTTGGCTTTTCCCATCGAACTACCATTGCAAGCTTTTCAATTGGTTTAGCCCAACTTGGCCCCCTAACGGGCGTTTCATCTTATTTTTTATTTTTTAAGTTTGGTATTACTTGTAAATTTAATATAAAATATAAAATTTTAGCTTTACCAATTTTAATATAGTTTATTTTATTTTTTAATATTTTATTCAAAATTTAATTTTAATTTTTAAAATTTAATTTATTTAATAAATTAACTATATTACACTCAAATTTATAATATTTTTTACTTGTTTTGATTAGATTAAACATAGGAAAGGCTTAAACCCGTTACAAAACAACCATAAAGACAAGAAAGACAAGTCTCACTAGGAATGAGAATAAACATATAACATACTATAAAAAAGAGAGAGAAATAGCAACACAAGTAGACGACTAGAAAAAATAGGTTACCTAGCAATTATTTATTTATTTATTAATATTAAGTTTATCTTTCAATTAGTGTTAATAATATTTGTAATATATTAATTATATTGTTAGGTACATACATTTTATTAATATTTCAATTCTAATAAATTAAGAAGTTAGTTTTACTTTTTTATTTAATCATTTATTAACTTAATAATTTTATTTATTAATAATTTTTAAATATTATTACATTTATTAATATTTGGTTTTCGATATATGTTGTCTTTGCATTCAATTTATTTAATTTTAATTTTTAATTTAGATTTAAGTTTGAAATTTATTTTAATTTATAATTATGTATCTTATTAATACTTAATTATTGTACAATAATTCTATTTTGATATTTTATTTTAATTTATACAATAAAATGAATTTCAAACTTGAAATTAAAATTAAAATTTATAGAGAGAGAGAAAGAAGCTAACTTTGATTAATCATTTCATGCCAGCAATCCAAGGATATCACATGTCCTTGTGAAGTATGTTTAGGGTAGCATGTCATTTAATTAAGGATATGATAAGTCACCTTTAAAACCTCTTTAGTGTACCCATTACACACTTAAGGAGTAAAATAGATAGAGAGAAAAATAGAAAATAGAGAGAAAGATAAATAAAGAGATATAGAGAGACAAAGAGACAAAGAGATAAAAAGAGAGATATAGAAACATATATAGGTAGAGATATAAAAGAATAAAGAGGGAGAGACAAAGAGATAGAGACAAGAAGAGAGATAAAGAAAGAGAGGAAAAGAGAGAAGAGGAGAGACATAGATAGATATAGTCACATAAAGAAAGGGAGATAGAGAGATCAAGAGATAAAGAGGGAAAGGGGGAGAGAGAAGGCAAAGATAAATAGGGATATCAAAAAATAGTAAGGAGGAGAGAGATAGGGAGAGGGAAAGAGGAAATGAAAGGAAAAGAGAGAAATATAGATAGATGAAGAGAGAAGGGAGTACAAATATAGAGAGAAATAGAGGAGATAGAGTAAGAGATATTGAAAGATAATAAAAAACATAGAAATAGAGATAGAGATGAGATATAAAAATATCTCCCTTTCTCTTCCCATTTCTCTCTATCCCCCCATACGTACCTCTCCCTACCCCCCTCTCTCTCTCTATATATATATATATATTTATCTCCCTCTATTTACCTCTGTATATAAATTCCTATCTCCATATTTCTATTAGTCCATCTCTCCCTCTCTCATTCTCTCTCATTCTTTGTCTCTCCCTCTCTCTTTGTCTCTCCCTTTTTCTATCTCTATTTCTCTCTCCATATCCATCTCCATCTCAATCTCTATTACTTTCTATTTCTCTCCCCTATCTCTATATCCTTATCTCTCCCCACACCTCTCTCTTTCTCTTTCCATTCTATCTTTCCCAATATATATATCTCTATCTCTCCCTCTTTCTATCCCTATCTCTCCCTCTCTCCCTATCACTCTCTTTCTATATCTCTCTACTCATATATCATATCTCTATTTCTTTCCCTCTCTCCCTCTCTCCCTCTATCTCTATCTATTTATATATCTCCCTCCCTATATCTATCTCAATATCTCTCTCATTCACACATACTCCCTTTTCCTCCCTCCCTATCTCTATCTGTATATATCTTACTCTCACACACTCCTTATTTCTCCCTCCCTATCTCTATGTATATCTCTCAATATCTCCCCCCTCTCTATCTCTCTCCCTCTATCTCTATTACTTGTCTCTATCACCTCCTTTATCTCTCACTCTTGTCCCTTCTATCTCTATCTCTCTATCGCTTACTTTTTTTGGCAATGAATCTCATAGAGAATATTTCAGCAACTTTGGATTTTATCGACGATCGAATTTTTTTCGGTGGGGAATTTTCCCCAAATATCTTGTTGATGTCATCATGATGTTAGCAGTACATGTTAGAAATTTGTGTTTTCATTGATGTCAACAGATCTTTGTTATTTCATTGATGCCAACCTATGGAGATGCTTTGATTGGTTGCATTATGTTGTCATTAGTAGTATCACTAATGTCAACCTCTAGTGTTGCTTTGATGAGAATATGTTTGTGGATATTCAACCTCTTGTGTGTTTGAGATGCTGAGAAGGTGTTACAAATTTTGAGATGGTGTTTGTGGTGCTTGGTTTCCAAGTACTTTTGAGAAAATTTGAATAAAAGAGGAAAGTGTGGCAGAATAGTGTTTAGTGTTTTGCTTTGCATTTCTTCATGGTTGAAGATCTACTTGTGTGGTTCAAATATGTTGATCAAAGATGTACAAAGGTGTTATATCCAAAGTTTCATGTTCTGGATCATTTGATAGAAGAAGTTGTGTTCGCCAGTGTGTTAAGTGTGAAGTAGTGTTGTCTGAGAGAAATGGTTTTGCTCTGTATTTCTCCGTGTTATGGTTTTTGGTTTAGCAGATTTGGGAGTGTGATTATATTGTTCATATCTATCTTTAGTCTAAGTTTCTTGAGTTTTGGTGCTCCACAAGGTTGGATTCGTGTGTTACAGTGTGTGGAAGGTTAATTGGGTGTACGTAATGATTATGTTCTTTAGGTGTATGATGTTGCAAAGGATTTGTTGGATTTCAAGGTGTTGATGAAATATTCCAGATTATTTTTAAGTGTTGTGTGTGGTTCACAAATTGTATTTGGATTTCAGAAAGTGTGTACTTAAATGTTTAATGGTGTTAACACAAGTTTGACCGACCTTGGGTGTTTACACTAATTGTGGATATGCTTCGGTATTTATGGAAGTGTGGCATGGCATGTATATGTGGATTTAGGTCCAAGTTAAGGTGTGATTTGTTTTTCCTTCATTCCTCTCCGTTGCGGGAATGTAAATTGGTGCCGAACTAATTTGAATTTGCATGTTTGAGGTGCATAGGGGACCTTGAAAGATGTTTTTAAGGTTGTGAATGGTATAAAGGCAAGATGAATTATTGGATAAGTGTGTGTAGATGAAAAAGATGTGGTGAGATGTGAATTTAATTAGATGCAGAGATCTGAGTGTGAGCTCAAGGCCTATGACTCCAATACAGTGTGCAAAAGGGTCTACATTTGTAAAGTACTTGAAGTTTCTCATAGCAGTGAGCTAGAGGTTACTATGGTGTAGTGTTGTAGTGGTGGATATTCTCTATTGCTCTAAGATGGATTTCTCATTGTAACAATATTCTTTCTTCTTCTTTATAATATGGTAGTGAGCCACTAGCAGTGAGTCCTTCTTTCTTTTGGGTAGTGAGCCTATTGTATTCGGTATTGTAATTACTTTATATTGTGAGCTAATCCTCACTGTGGTTTTCTCCTTCTTGAATTTTCCATGTAAATCTAGTGTTGTCATGTGTTTGGATATGTTTGCATTACTATTTCACATGTTTATATTCTGCTAATGCATGATGAGGGTTTAATGGTTGTCAAGAGTTTTAAGGATTAGTGTAGATTTAAATGTTAATGATGGTTTTGATGTTTTAATGTACAAATGATTCAGCCCTCTCTTAGTTATCTTGTGCATTCAACAATTGGTATCAAAGAAAGGTTTCTTAGAAGAAATATTAATCCCTTGAGGTAGATCCAATGGCCCACAAGAAAGAGGCTCCTTTGTTTGATGGATTTGATTATGCATTCTAGAAGACCAGGATGGAAGGTTTCCTTGTTTCCCTAGGGTTTGGAGTTTGGAAGTCAATTGAAGATGGATATACAATGCCTATAAATGGACTGTCAATTGATTATGAAATCAAGGCTTATGAGAACAATGGAAAATCAAGGTATTCTCTTGAGTGGTCTTTCTAATTTAGAACTCGTGAAGGTTATGATCTATAAATCTACTAAAGAAATCTGGAAGAACATGGAAAGTATTTATGGAAGAGATGATAAGGTCAAGCACACACAAATGTTGAATCTGAAGACTAAGTTTGAAACCCTAAGGATGGAAGAAGATGGAGATATTACCAACTACATGCATATAGTGGATGAAGTTGTCAATTCCATCAGAAGCCTTGGTGGAAAACTTGATGAAGATGAGGTGGTAAAGAAGTTATTAAGAACTCTTCCTAAATATTTTTCATAAGGTTTCTGCTATTGAAGAAGCTCAAAATTTAGATCATTATTCTAGAGATCAGTTGTTTGGTGCTTTAATTACTTTTGAATTGAGAGAGTTTGGTCCAAGTCATTCAAGAAAAGAGACTACTTTTAAAGTTGGAAAAGCAGAGAAGAATGAGGAATCTGATCTGGATGAGTTTGATGAGCTAGAAGCAAACTTTGTGAGGAGATTGAAAAAGGTCACTAGAAAATATAGAGGTAAGTTACCTTTCAAATGTTTCAATTATGAGAAAATAGGTCATTATGCTTCAAGATGTCCAATCAAAGCTTCAAATGACAATTTAAGGAGAATAAAAGGTAAATCAATTAAGAGAAGTTATTATGTTAAAGAAGATATCAATATATTTGTTGATGAATATGATTACTCAGATGATGAGAATGATGAATTCTTGTTCATGGATCTAAATGGTGGAACTAACTCTGCTAACTTCGAGAGATGTATGAAGGAAGTTGCTCCAGAAGTAGGTCATAATGGAACCATGGTGATTTCTTCTCATGCTAGAGAGGATAAAAACTATTGGATTATTGACAACATATACTCAAATCACATGAATGTGATAAGAGTAAGTTTGTTAAATTTGAGAAGTTTGAAGTTCATCTTGTTAAGTTTGGTGATGATACATCTCCTAAGATATGTGGAAAAGGTTCAATCAATTTTGATGGCAAGCATAATACAGACGATGTTCTCTATGTTAAGGGTCCCTGACATACTCTTCTAAGTGTAGGAAAAATGTGTAGCAAAGGATATAATATTGTATTTTAGGATGGTGGTTGTGAGATCAGGAAAGGCTCCAAAACTCTAGTTGCTGCAGGAAGAAGGACATATGGAAATGTTTATCAGCTTAAGGGTGCTAATGGTATGTGTTTTATGAATCAAATCAATGAAATTTGGATATAGAATAGAAGAATGTGTCACATCAATTTTGATAGCCTAGTGAGAATCAACTCTGCTCAAGTTGTGAGAGATTTTCCAAAGATTACAAGGAATGTCAAGTTGGGAAGCAAACAAGAAAAAGGTTCAATATCAAAGAATAATCTACTGCAGGACCTCTAAAGTTGGTGCATACAGACCTGTGTGGACCTACAAGAACAATAAGTTTTCAAGGTGACAGGTATTTCATGTTATTGATTAATGATTACTCTAGAATGACTTGAGTACAACTTTTCTCAAAGAAAAATTAGAAGATTTAGATAAGTTTAAGGCATTTAAAGCTATGGTTGAGAATGAAATGGATATGAAAATCAAATGTTTAAGATCTAATAGAGATAGAGAGTTCACTTGCAATGAGTTAACAAATTTTGTGAAGATCATGGAATAAAGAGACATTTGTCAGCTCCTAGAACTCCTCAATGGAATGGAGTGGTGGAAAGGAAGAACAAGATAGTTCAAGAAGCAACAAGGACAATGATGAAGAAAGAAAATCTACCGGATGTCTACTAGAGAGTTAATTCATATTGCAGTCTACATACTCAATAGAGTGCAAGAAAGGAAAGATAGTTCAAAGACTCTCTATGAGTTGTGGTATGGAAGGAATCCTACTGTCAAATATTTTAAAGTGTTTAGAAGCAAGTGCTATATCAGAAAAGATGAAGAAAAATTAGGAAAGTTTGATGCAAGATCTGATGAAGGAATCTTCCATGGATACTCTACAAAGAGCAAGGCTTATCGATGCTACAACAAGAGGCTAAAAAGAATTGTTGAAAGTGCAAGTGTCAAAGTGGATGAAGACTTACATAAAAGTTCAATGTTGATACAAGGGTATGAATTAAATGAGTCCTCTTGTAGAGAAGAAGAGAAAGATGATGATAAGGAAAAATAAGTGCAAGTTGAAGAGGAAGAAGCTCCGAAAAGAATCCATAAGAGCCCTAAGTATGTGAAGAAGAATTATTCTAAAGATCAGATCATTGGTGACAAAAGTAGAGGTGTATTGACAAGAGGAAATGCTGTTATAGGAGAAGAACAAGTAAACCTATGTTTACTTTCCAAAGTTGAACCTAAAACACTGATTGAGGCATGCAAAGATGAATTTTGGATCAAGGCTATGAAAGATGAATTGATGCAAATTGAGAAGAATTAGACTTGGAAACTTTTCCCAAGACTAGTAAACAAGAATATGATTAGAACCAAGTGGGTGTTCTAGAACAAGCTACATGAAAATAGAGAAGTTATTAGGAACAAGGCAAGGCTTGTGTGTAAAGGCTACTCACATGTAGAAGGAATAGACTTTGAGGAGACATTTTATCTAATGGAAACAATGAAGGCTATTATGATGTTTTTAGCTTTTGCAACACATAAGGATTTCAAAGTTTATTTGATGGATGTGAAGTATACATTCTTGAATGGTGAGTTGGAAGAAGAAGTATATATTGAACAACTAGAATAATTTCAGTTATCAGACAATCTTAACATGGTCTACAAATTGAAGAAGGCATTATATGGACTCATGCAAGCTTCTAGAGCTTGATATGCAATATTGGATAGGTACTTGTTGCGACAGGGATTCAATAAAGGTACTGCAGATAACAATCTTTATTTTGAAGTTAAGAAAGATCAAATCTCGATTG